>QGSO01000931.1:0-145923 GCA_011037825.1 Carya cathayensis | reverse complement strand
TTATCGAGGTTACTATTCACTCCGAAAAAGTGCATAATAAACTTAGTACTGAAAAATCCTAAATATTCAACTGAGTCTAGTGGCGTAAACTATAACGTAATCTGACACTTCTAACTACCTCAAACAAATAAAATCACATTTCTGGCACCATAGTGAGTGATAAAACTAATTATGTTGACATACTAGAACTTATGCGATTAGACAATTCGTAAAAACTTATGGGGTTTTCACGAGATTTCTAATGTCTATAGAAATTCCACCATTGAATTTCTAGCGGGCTGTTACACCAGTTGTTCTCATTAAGCATTGTTCTTGCCATCTCTTGAAGAGATCTATTTTTCCTCTCTACTACCCCATTTTGTTGAGGAGTTCGAGGAGCAAAAAAATTATGCACAAAACCATTTTCATCACAAAATGTTTCAATATTTTTATTAACAAACTCTTTTCCCCTATCACTTCGGATACTTGAAATAGTATAGCCCTTTTCATTTTGAATTCTCTTGCATAACTTGGTAAAAGGCATTATGTGCCTCATCTTTATGAGCAAGAAAGATGACCCAAGTATATCTAGAGAAATCATCAACAATAACAAAAGCATAATATTTTCCTCCTAGACTTGCAACTCTATTTGGTCCAAAAAGATCCATGTGTATCAGTTGCAGTGGTCTAGTTGTGGAAATATTTTCTTGGTTTTAAAAGAAGTTTTTGTTTGTTTACCAAGTTGGCATGCATCACAAATTTTGTCTTTAAGAAAATTTGCCTTTGGTAAACCTCTCACAAGATCATTTTTTGAAAGTTTGGAAATAAGTTCCATGTTGGCATGACCTAGTCTTCTATGCCATAGCCAATTAGTTTCATTTTGAGCTGAAAAACAAATAGTATCTTGTGAGGTAATTTCTTCAAAATCGATTGTATAAACATTGTTGCTTCTAAAAGCAGTAAAACAAATATTACAATCATGATTATTCAAAATAATGCACTTATCCATTTTGAAAGTAACTGTAAATCCTTTATCACATAATTGACTTATACTCAAAAGATTATGTTTTAGACCTTCAACAAGTAGAACATCTTCAATTATGAGAGAAGATTTATTACCAATTTTACCTATTCCCACGATCTTCCCTTTCGAGTTGTCTCCAAATGTCACGTGTCCTTCTTCTTTAGATCTAAGATCAAAGAACTTAGTCTTGTCTCCTGTCATGTGTCTCGAACATCCACTATCTAAAAACTATTTTTTTTTGCTTGTAGAGGACTTCATGCATACCTCAATGTCATCTTTAGCCATAAGACAAAGATTTGCTGATTCTTCATTGCTTGCTTCACTATCTGAGCTACTTGAATCATCATCCCATGTAGCTTTCATTGCTTTCTTGCCTTTGTATCGATCTTTCTTTAGCAGAGGACAATCTGGTTTGATATGACCAGGCTTATTGCATTTATAACAAATTAAAGTGTCATTTTTACCTGAATCTTTCTTGGAAAACTTTTTGAAGGATTTCCTCGGAGGAGTTTTATTTTTCTTTAAGAACCTCTGAATTCTTCTTGTTATCATCGCAACTTCTTCATCTTTGTCGTCATTTTCCTCATCTTCATCACTTTCACTTTCATGAGGAACAACTTTAAGTGCCAAGCTCTTCTTTGGCTTTCCTTCTTCTTCTCCTCTTTTCAATGTGTACTCATGGGTGATAAGTGACCCGATGAGTTCATTCACTTCGAGCTTCTTGAGGTCTCTAGCTTCAAGAATCGCTGTCACTTTTGATTCCCAACGTTTTGGTAGAGAGTTGAGAATTTTTCTTACCATCTCCACTTTGGAATAAATTTTGCCAAGAGCTGTCAAGCTGTTTATGATGTTAGTAAAACGAGTGTGCATACTAGAAATAGATTCATCATCATTCATCTTAAACATTTCATATTCATGAGTAAGAATATAAATTTTTGATTCCTTGACTTGAGAAGTTCCTTCATAAGTAACTTCCAAGTTATCCCAAATTTCCTTTGCCGTAGCGCAAGTCATTACTCTATTAAACTCATTACCATTGAGAGCATTATATAATAAATTCATAGCAGTTAAATTCAAAGTATAAAGTCTATCGTCTTCACGATTAAACTCTTCTTCTTCCTTTTGACCTTTACTCCATCAACCACTTTTGTTGGAATATAAGGTCCATTTACAATGCATTTCCAGATTTCTCGACCTTGAGCCTGAAGGAATATTCTCATTCTAACTTTCCAGAATGAGTAATTGTCTCCACAAAAGAGTGGAGGCCGACTGCTAGATTGACCTTCACCAAATGAAGCTGCAATGTTAGCCATAAGATCTTAACTCAAAAGATAGTTAATCTTATAATAGAGCTTTAGCTCTGATACCAATTGTTACTGATCATAGGCCGCACCTATGTCACCTAACAATTGTACCTACCAGACTAGCCGGCCACCGTCTCTACCGGTGCACCGTCACCCATGGTCGGAGAGTCTTGCCTTGTTTCGGTGACACAGTCACAAGCGAGAGTTCCCATGAGTGATCTGCCTGTATGAACAGTACAGGTCAACTAGCTCTGATACCAATTGTTGCCCAGATGACTAACACAAGAGGGGGGGTGAATTAAGTTGTATTTAAGAAAATAACAATTATAAATCAAATACAATATAAAATATAAATAAAATATAAAATAGCAATAAATATAAAGAGTAAGGGAAAGAGAAGAAAACTCAGTATATTAACGAGGTTCGGCCCCACTGCCTACGTCCTCGCCTCAAGCTACCCCTTGAAGATCCCTGAATTCACTATTCAACCTCCTTCAGGTGGAGATAGAAACCTATTACACCTTTGAACAACACCGCTACAAAGGATCCGTGTAGAACACCCTCTACACTTGCAATCACCTCACACGTGGTGATTCAACTATTCCCTGTGTAGAACACTTTCTACACGCATAAAGGTTATACACACACTTTTACTGATACACGAATTGATAGTGGGTAGAATATCAGAAAACACTCCTCAATGAGTGAAATAAGAACAATACAGCACAACCTATATCTCTCAAAATGAAAAAGGATTAAGGCTCAATGCTTAGAGAAGAGAGAATGAAAGCTTTGAATGAATATTGTATGCTCTTGGTGTTGTGAATGTAAAGCTCTCAAATGATCCATTTATAGGCATATGAGACTTCATATTCAAATTTAAAAAGATTCACATGTCAAAGACATCATCATTCATTTTTCAAAAATTTCAAACCTAATCTTTTTACTTTTTGCATATGACAAAAGGAGCACACTTTACTTTTCAAAAAATTCAAACCTAATCTTTTACTTTTTGCATATGACAAAAGGAGCACACTTTACTTTTCAAAATTTTCAAACAAAGACATCTTCCTTTTGCATAAGTCAAGAAAAGCATCAATCACTTTTGAAAATATTCAAATAAAACATGCACATGTGAAAGATGACAATCAATCATCTTTAATATTTTCAAAGTTCAAACCTTTAATCATGGCATGCACATGTGAAAGATGACAATCAATTATCTTTCAAAATATTCAAATTTAATTTTCAAAAATATTCATGCACATGTGGAAAATGTATTTTAATGCTTTATGATAAAATATTAATTTTGAGCCTTAATCCTAATTTCGAATTTTAAAATATTTACAACATTACTCTATGATTTTAATGTAAACTTGTTTCCTTCTTGCTCATGCTTGGTTCTTTGATGTGCTTGACTCCATTGTGTGGACAACTTGAGCTTGAAACTCATTTATTCTTTGAATTCATTTGTTATCATCAAAATCCATGTGTAGATATATAATTACACAAAACTTGAAATCTTAGGTTCAACAATGAGCATGAACTTGAAACTTAACGTGGACATGAACATAACTTGTACATGAGCATAACATAACATAACATGAACTTGATCTGAAACTTGTCTTAACGTGGACTTGATCTGAAACTTATTCTTATCTCAGGGGGTTAACCATGATTACTTACTCTTAACTTCTTGACATAAACTTGGAATCTTATTCAATTGTCTTGATTAATAACGTGACCATATGGGTGCTACACGAGTCCCCTAGAGCCGTGTGTCCCTGCCGATTACCGCATCACAACACAGGTATCTAGGCCAGCTGTGAGTGTGTTAATACATACTCCACAGTTGTTGTGGCCCCACGTATTCTACGTGTCACAATTGCTGTGTCTCACGTAGTGTATGCTCCACAGTTGTTGTGGTCCCATACTTCATGCTCCACAGTTGTTGTGGCCCCATGAATACATGTAAAATAAAATATGGCACCATCGGCGTTAGTGCCTGGCGCGCTCCGGTGACCAGTTACTTAGGCCTCATTCGCAACCTGTTGACTGTACTTCGTCAACCCAGGGAATTTCACACCTATTTAGATACTCCAATGTGAACAAAGGAGTTCCACTAGGATATTACCCCATCCTAGCAATTAGGGTCGTGATTGACATGAATAACTTATTTTAAACGTGATCTGAGATCTACAGGAACTTTACATAAGGTGGACCACGCTTGAGTCCGTGGCACCGCATAACATAACTTGTGGTGACACGCTTAGATCCGTGTCACCCTTAACATAACTTGTGATGAACATGCTTTGGTCCTTGTCATCCTTAACATATCTTGTGATAAACACGCTTAGGTCCGTGTCATCCTTAAATCATATCTTATGATAAACACGCTTAGGTCCGTGTCATCCTTAACATATCTTGTGATGAACACGCTAACACGCTTAGGTCCATGTCATCCTTAACATGTCTTATCTTTCTTAATGCATGAGATATTATTTAATATCATGAACTTTTCTAACAGGCGTATACTTGTAACTGGCACAATATGATTTAAACATAAACATTTCATGGCATACATGTAACATATGGCATACTTATAACATACAACATTGCATGACAGAAAAGATTGTGTAACAGATAAATATTCATGAAAGAATAAATCATGCGTAACAGATAAACATGTAATGACATGGCATGACATGACATATATGATAACATACATACATAAATTGTAGTTCCCTTACCCATCATACATACACAGTAAACTGAGAGTAAGTTAGAAGCTAACTTACCTCGATCGTCGCGCTCTACGAGAATAAAGTGCGAAAACAAGGAACTGTAAGAAGGTATTCTAAAAGTTAGAAATTTAATTACTAACAATTATAAACATGAAAACAAGCTAACTTAGGGTTAAATTACCATTTTACCCTCTATATGTGGGAAAATGACGATTTTACCCCTAACTTAAGGATTTCACATCCTAACTCCAAAAACTTTCAAAATTTACATTACTCATGCAAATTTTGTCCTAAACTCAAATATCAACTTAGAAAAATTTAAAACAAATCACAACTATGGAAAACACACTATGGCCGAAACATCCATAGGCTATTTCTCTTGAGTTTCGTTGCAATTCCTTCCAACTTCAAAACTCATGGTTAAACCAAAATTTTGCAACAAACATCTTCCAATCCTAAGTTTAAAACTATACTTAAAATATCCATTTAGAAAAAGCTAATAATCAACACCAAACGTTTTGTAAAAAAATCCTTGAATCACAAGCTTTGACCCTAGATCAAAACATCTCCAAGAATTCCAAAAAAATCAAATCTTACTTCTAACATATTCACAACATCATCCTAAGATCAACCATGCTTTAAATCATCCAACTAAAGTCACCAAAATCACAAAATAACACTTGGAGTTTTTGGTTTTACACTTAGTCCAAAAACATAAACTTTTTCCCCAACTAGTTTTGATAAATCTCTTGATCAATGGCTTAACAATGTGAGTTATTCAAAATAAAGCATCACATGGTTTGAGAATGTGTCTTAAATATGATCCAACCATCAAACTTGAAATCACATGGCTAAAAATCAATAAAACATAGATCTAACCCAAACACATCAAATCTTAGGCCTAACCGGAATCCTCTTGCATAGAAAAATCATATCTTTGAAACTAATACTAACTATCTTCGAAATAATATCCTAACATGAAAATAAGAGACTTAGGATCATCATATAAAAATATCAAAGCCTTTAGAGTAAGATCAAACCTCGAAATATTCAAACTTTCTCTAAATAAAAACTGTTTTGCCACTTCCAGTTTTCAAGTTTCTAGATCTAAGCAAATCTATCATCAAAAGCTTTATTCATGCAACAAAACCTCAATGAACACTCTTAAACACATGCTAGAAACACTCCATAAATTTTTCGGACCAAGATATGTCCATTAGCTTGGTCAAAAACTCCAAAACATAACATACTCTCCAGATTCACGCCCAGAATGACCTTTCCATAATTAAAAATACTTTTTACCGACCAAATGACCATGGAATGATACTAATAATATATCTACGGAAACTAGACTCAAATATGAACAACTTTTATGAAGGAGTAATCGTGTGAAAATACTTAAAAAGGGTCAACAATCTCCACGCAAGAAGACACACAAATCTGCCCAAGAGAGCTCTTTTGGGTTTCTCTCTAAGAACGGGGTGAAGAAGTGATTAAAGTGAAGTAAGTGTGTCTTGCACGACTCAAGAATTCTGTAGGGGGAAGATATGGACCTGAATGACCATTGATTGGTGGTAGATAAGTGACATAAAGTGGAGAATAGAGAGGGGAAAGGACAGCCTGCAGAAGCTGTGAGTTATGGAGGTTGATGGGGTGGGTTTCTCCATCTCATCAAGGCACTATTGGGTGCAGCCAAGGGCAGTAAATGGTCTGCCATTTGGGGGAGGAAACTTCTCCAAGAAACCTTGCCAAGGTGGCCAAATTCGTGGGCCTTGGTGGTCCCCAACCAAGTGGGCTTCAATTTGGGGTTTAAAGAGGGTTTGGTTAGGGTTTTAGATGATATCAAGCCCAAATCCAATTTTTCTTGGCCCAATCAAATTTCCAAGGTTTAAAAGGTTGGATAATAATGTCATAACAAGAATTTGAGAAATTAGTAGCATGTGGAAGTGATTTAATCAAGCGATTAAACACAATGATAGAAATTGGATCGAAAAGGGTTTGAATGCCAATTTAGGGTTTGGGGAAACCATTTAGGGTTTCGGTTTCAACCAAGCTTTTGGGGTTTCAATTGAATTCCAACCATTTAGGGTTTCACTAGGGTTGAAACTCTCTTTGATCTGGCTCAATTTGGTTGATCAGATGAAAAAGGTTTTGCTTAGGTGGCATGATCTTACACCTTGATTTCCTTCACAAATCCATCTAATGGTTCCTCTTTATGTCAAGTATCTAATATTATTCATTATGTGTGGCTAAGATCCTACCAAGTGTCTAAATAAAACTTCTCTAACCTAATTTGGACATTCCACACTGTGATTTTGAAAACACTGCACTTAATACGCTTATCGAAGTTACTATTCACTCCAAAAAAAACGCACAATAAACTTAGTACTAAAAAATTCTAAATATTCATATTAACCTATAGTAAAAACCGTTTACCAAAACTTAACCCCAAAATGCCCCTATAAAGAAATTCACAGTTTCGAACAGCCGTTTCGTCTGAAATTATGAAAATTGGTTATTGGGGCATAAAATCCTAAATATTCTATTGAGTCTAGTGGCATAAACTATAACGTAATCTGGCACTTCAAACTACCTCAAACAATTAAAATCGCATTTCTGGCACCATAGCGAGTGATAACACTGACTATGTTGACATGCTAAAACCTGTGCGATTGATCGATTCGTGTAAACTTATGGGGTATTCATGAGGTTTCTAAAGTCTATAGAAATTTCACTGTTGAATTTCTAGCGGGTTGTTACACAAATTGAGCCAAATCAAAGAGGGTTTCAACCCTAGTGAAACCCTAAATGGTTGGAATCCAATTGAAACCCCAAAAACTTGGTTGAAACCACAACCCTAAATGGTTTTCCCAAACCCTAAAGTTGGCCTTCAAATCCTTTTTGATCCAATTTCTAGCATTGTGTTTAATCACTTGATTAAATCACTTCCACGTGCTATTAATTTCTCAAATTCTTATCATGACATCTTTATCCAACATTTTAAACCTTGAAAATTTGATTGGGCCAAGAAAAATTGGATTTGGGCTTGATAGAATCTCAAACCCTAACCAAACCCCCTTTAAACCCCAAATTGAAGCCCACTTGGTTGAGGCCCACCAAGGCCCACGAATTTGGCCACCTTGGCAAGGATTCTTGGAGAAGTTTCTTCCCCCACATGGCAGACCATTTACTACCCTTGGCTGCACCCAATAGTGCCTTGATGAGATGGAGAAACCCACCCCATCAAGCCCCATGCCTCACAGCTTCTGCAGGCGGTCCTCTCCCTTCACTATTCTCCACTTTATGTCACATAACCACCTCCAATCAAGGGTCATTAAGGTCCATTTCTTCCCCCTACAGAAGTTTTGAGTCGTGCAAGACACACTTACTTCCCTTTCATCACTTCTTTACCCCGTTCTTAGAAAGAAATCCAAAAGAGCTCTCTCGGGAAGATTTCTGTGTGTTTTTACGTGGACTTTTTAGACCCTTTTTAAGTATTTTCACACAATGAGTCCTTCATAAAAGTTGTTCCTCTTTGAGTATAGTTTCCGTAGATATATTATTCGTATCATTCCATGGTCATTTGGTTGGTTAGAAGTATTTTTAACCGTGGAAAGGTCATTCTGGGTGTGAAACTGGAGAGTATGTTATGTTTTGGAATTTTTGACCAAGCTAATGGACATATCTTGGTCCGAAAATTTTATGGAGTGTTGTTAGCATGTGTTTAAGAGTGTTCATTGAATTTTTGTTGCATGACTAATTTGACGCCCCCAAAATCCCCACGTACCAACACGGGGAAATTGAGACGTCCAGATGATGACATCACGGGTCACCACCCTATCGAAGAGCCAAAAGTGTGCAAGCGACAAATGTGCACAAGAAGATACGCAGCGGATAGGAAAGTCAAATACTAAGTACCAGAATTTTTCTTAAATAAAATACAAAACGGTTCAAAGGTACATAATAAAATATTACATGATATAAATATTGTTTCAAACCAAACATAAAGCATGAACTCCAACTCAGATCTCCGGCGGAGCTGCATCCTCGGGCTCAGCCTCCTCCTCCTCCTCGAACTCTGCATCAAAATCTACGGTACCAAAAATGGTGCCGCAGGTAAGTAAAATCCAAAACACCACTAGATAAAAACATATTAAACTCAAACAACAAGCATGAATGAATGCCAATGCTCCAAAACTCACAAATCATATTTTCCACGCACGCCAAAAAACCCATTTGGCTTAAAAACATAACCTTTAAAACCAAGCCTCGCCATTATCCCAGATAATGGCCCAAACCACCATTTTCCCAGAAAATGGGTCACAAGACCATCGCCATTTTCCCAGAAAATGGCCCATATCCGAAAACCATAAAAACCAACCGATTATGCATGCACCATGATCTCCCCTAGGGATCATCCGCACACTCTGGCTCTGTGCCACACCGCAGGTAACGTCTACGCGTGTGACACCTACACGAGTGATGCCCAGACTCGCGCTTCCATCTCGCGCGTACCTGGCCAGGCCATCCTTTAGTCCCCGCCACTAAAAGGACCACGGAGTCGACACGACAGCGTTACCGTATCGTGCGATCCGGTCGTCGCCCAGCGACAACCTAGGGGATGTCACTCAGTATTAACCACTCCCGAGTGACCAGAGGAGCTCCACCGAGATAATAACCCATCCCGGCTTGGGCTTGTGATACGCACACTCCCAAAAATCCATTTACGCCAATAAAACAGGATTTTATCAATTAAAATAAAATACAAGTGCATGCATCATGTAAATGCCAATTTCAATGCTCGACAAATAAAATCAACCATAGCACAACAAATCAAGCAACTCCGTCCTCCATCCATCTGACCCCCGAACTCTCGGACTCAGTCCGGAATCAGCGAACCAACAAATTAAATTATTGCAAGAGTAAAATACATTTAAATCTAAAAGTAGAGTTTGGAAAATACTTACAGAGCTATATAGGATTTTTAGAAGGTTCGGCGCGAAGCAAACGGCGATGCGAAAGCAACGTAACAGTGCAAATGCACTGTTCCCGTGGGTCGCAAAATACCCACTTTTGACCGGGGACAAACCAAGACACCAAATTGATAGGGAATGGTCTAGGGATGTTTATGAAGCTAGTGGAAGTGAGTTTTGGCCGTGGGTGGCGGCGAAAACGCCGGTAGAAGCGAAAAAGGGGCAAATCGGAGTTGAGCTCGTGGGAGCCGCTCCGGTGACCGTTTGAGGCCGGGGATGGGTGGGTTAGGTCGGCAAGGAGTAGGGGAAGAAGTGGTGAAGAGGTGGTGGCCGGAGGTGGAGCGACGGCGACGGATCGGGCTTCAAGCCGTGCGGCTTGTTGGGCTTTTTCCGGCCAAACGGCCGGCCGGCTGGGGTTGGGAATCGGAGGGGATGATCACCAGCCGGAGGGGAGTCGACCGGCAGGGGCGGTGTCGGCCATGGCGCCGGCGAACGGCGGGCCTGGGTTGGTGGCCGGTGGACGCGTGGGTGAGGAGAGAGAGAGAAAGAGAGACGCGGGGAGAGAGAGCCGAACGGGAAAGAGGAAGAAAAAAGGGAAAAAAGAAAAAAGAGAAAAAGAAAAAGAAGAGGAAAAGAAAAGAAAAAGAAAAAGATGAAGGAAATTAATGAGGTCCAGTCCTCACGTTGGAAGTCCGAAGACTGATCAGCCGAAAACGGTATAAAAACATAAAACGATTAAAATAAATTAACACTACATCAAATAAATAAATAAACACCAATACAATATTTTAAACACATCAATAAGCTAAAATAAAATAAATAACTAGTAAAAACCAATTATTTTAAATTTTTAAAACCAAAAACAAGCCAAAATAAATTAAATCACAATTTAAATCCAACAGCCAATAAAATCCATTTAAAACTCGATAATTTAAAATAAAAGCACTATAAAATATTTAATTAAATTAAAATATTCCTTCAGTGAAAATACACATAAAAGCGGGTCATCACAACTAAAACTTTTGATGATATATTTTCTTAGATATAGAAACTTGAAAACTGGAAGTGGAAAAACAGTTTTTATTTGGAGAAAGTTTGAATATTTCGTGGTTTGATCTTACTCTAATGGCTTTGATATTTTTATATAATGATCATAAGTCTCTTATTTTCATGTTAGGATGTTATTTTGGAGATATTTAGAATTAGTTTCAAAGATATGATTTTTCTATGCAAGAGATTTTCGGTTAGGCCTAAGATTTGATGTTCTTGGGTTAGATCCATGTTTTATTGAGTTTTAGCCATGTGATTTTAATTGTTATGGTTGGATATTCTTTAGGACACATTTTTAAACCATGTGATGCTTTATTTCAAAGATCTCACCTTCTTAAGCCATTGATCAAGAGACTTATCAAAGCTAGTTAAGAAAAAGTTTCTGTTTTTGGACTAAGTGTAAAACCAAAAACTCCAAGTGTTATTTTGTGATTTTCTTGATTTTAGTTTGATGATTTAAAGCATGGTTTATCTTAGGATGATGTTATGAATATGTTAGAAGTAAGATTTGATTTTTTTGGAATTCTTGGAGATGTTTTGATTTAGGGTCAAAGCTTGTGATTAAGTGTTTGGATCTTTTTACAAAAAGTTGGTGTTGATTATTAGCTTTTAAGTATGGTTTTAAACTTAGGATTGGAAGATGTTTGTTGGAAAATTTTGGTTTAAGCATGAGTTTTGAAGTTGGAAGGAATTGCAACAAAAATCAAGAGAAATGACCTATGGATATTTTTGGCCATAGTGTGTTTTCCCTAGTTGTGATTTGTTTTAAATTTTTTTGAATTGATTTTTGAGTTTAGGACAAAATTTACATGAGGAATGTAAATTTTAGAAATTTTTAGAATTAGGATGTGAAATCCTTAAGTTAGGGGTAAAATAGTCATTTTCCCACATGTAGAGGGTAAAATGGTAATTTTACTCTAAGTTATCTCTTTTACATATTTCTAACTGTTAGTAATTAAATTTCTATCTTTTAGAATATCCTCTTACAATTTCTCGTGTTTCGCGCTTTATTTTCATTGAACGCGACAAACGAGGTAAGTTAACTTTTAACTTACTATCATTTTTTTTTGTGTATGTGTAATGGGTAAGGGAAACTATATTTTATGTTTGTATGTTGTTATATATGTCATGCCATGTTATCACATGTTTATCTGTTACATGAATTATTCTGTCATGAAATACTTATTTGTTACACAATATATTCTGTCACATGTTATACCACGTTATGAACTATTGTCTGTTACATGCTATACCATGTTATGAAATGTTATCTGTTATGTTAATGTCTCAAAGTACGTCATTTTTGTCGTCTTACGTTCATGTCACGTTACGTTACGTCAGGACTTCTGTCCTTTCGTGTGACGCCCCCAAATCCCCACGTACGGACACTGGGAAATTGAGACGTCCGGATGGTAACAACCCGGGTCACCACCCTATCGACAAGTGCCAAGTGTGTGCAAGCGACAAATGTGCACGAAGAAATACGTAGCGGATAGCAAAGACATAACTAAGTACCAGAATTTTTTCTTAATTTAATACAAAGCTGTTCAATCATACATAATAAAATATTACAAGTACAAATATTGTTTCAAAACCAAATACAAAGCATGAACTCCAACTCAATACTCCGGCGAAGCCGCATCCTCGGGCTCAGCCTCCTCCTCGATCTCTGCATCAAAATCTACGGTACCAAAAATGGTGCCGCAGGTAAGTAAGATCCAAACGCCACTAGATAAACAAAAATATATTAACTCAAACAATATGCACGAAAGAATGCAATGCACATAACTCGTAATACCCATCTTTCCACGCAAGCCAAAAATCCCATTTTGGCCCAAAACTTATCCTTTAATCATATCCTCTCTATTATCCCAGACAATGGCCCAAAAACCAGTCTCGCCATCTTCCTAGTAAATGGCCCAATAACCAATCCATCAGAGCACTGTAGGCGGGAATCGCTGGCGGGACTCTACCACCATCCCTGCTTACCACCATCCCTACACGTGCACCATAGGCGGGAATCGCAGGCGGGACTCTACCACCATCCCTGCTTACCACCGTCCCTACTCACCACCGTAGGCGGGATTCTACCACCGTCCCTGCTTACCACCGTCCCTACTCACGCTCCTAACTCAAACCAATCGTTCACATATACCATGAATCATTTTTCGCTCACAAACCCAGTTTTCATTCACAAACAATGTACATGCATGCAACTACACGAAAACCGGGTTTTCCCTTTTTTTAAACATGAAAACGTGTGCAATACACAATGCAAATATCAAGGCATACATATCTCAAACAAATATCAACATCAACCAAATCAACTCCATCCTCAATCCATCCGACCCTCGAACTCCTCGGACTCAGTCCGGAATCAACCAACCAACCAGATAATTTATTGTAAGAGCAAAATATATTTAAATCTAAAAGTAGAGTTTGGAAAATACTTACAGCGCTATAAGGTATTTTTTGAAAGCTCGCGGCGTTGCAAACGGCGGAGGAAAAGCAACGTAACAATGTATTTCACACTATGGCCGTGGGTAATAAATTACCCACTTTCGAACGGGGACAAACCAAGACACAAAATTGATAGGGAATGGCCTTGAGATATTTATGAAGCTAAAGGAAGTTAGCTTTGGCCATGGGTGGCGGTGGAAACGGCGGTGGAAGTGCAAAAAGGGGCTGATCGGAGTTGAGCTCGTGCAAGCTGCTCCGGCAACGGATCGGGGCCGAAATTAGGTGGGTTAGGACGGCAAGAGGTAGGGGAAGAAGCTGTGAAGAGATGGTGGCCGGAGGTGGTGCGACGGCGCCGGAAACAGTGAAAAACCGTGCGGCTTGGAGGAGCTCGTGGTGGCTAACGGTGGCTCGGATGGAGGTGAAACTTGGTGGGGATGTTCACCGGTGAGAGGGGAAGAAAACTGGGTGGGTGGTGTAGGCCACGCCGCCGGCGAGCGGCGGTTCTGGACGGAGAAAGAAATCGGCAACAGGGGAGAAAACAGGGCAGGGGCAGTAACTTCCAGGGGCTCGTGGCGGCTAACGGCTGATCCGATGGCTCTGAAAATTGGTGGAGATGAACTCTGGTGGGAGGGGAAGAGAATGGCGGGGGTGGTGTACGACACCTCCACCGGACGGCGGAGAAACGGGTGGTCAAAGAAGGGGCGGCGGGAAGGAGAAAAGGAGAAGGAGAGCACGGGGAGAGAGAGAGTCGAACGGAAGAAGAAGAAGAAGAAAAAGAAAGAACAGAAAGAAAAAGGAAGGAAAAGAAGAAAAGAAAAAGGAAAAGGGAAAAAGAAAAGAGAAAAGAAAAGAAATGAGGTCCAATCCTCACTTCCGGGATCCAAAAAACTGATCCGCCGAAAACGATATTAAAAACATAAAACGACTAAAATAAATTAAACACCACATCAAATAAAATAAAAACCAATTAAAATACATTAATTTAAAATAAATAAACCAATATATTAATTAAACTAAAAACATTCCTTCAGTGAAAATATACGTAAAAGCGGGTCATCACATCCTCTCCCCCTTGAAACAAATTTCGTCCTCGAAATTTTTGCAAGACCGAACACCAACTTGAAACAAGCCATATAACTCCACATAAAACCAACTGCAACCAAGATTAAGAAACGTACCGTCATTACTCAAACAAGTAGGAGTACTGCTCCCTCCCTCATGTCCGCTACTCGCTCCCAAGAGAAATCTTGAGCTAACAGATTTCCCTAGGCCACCTTAACCAAAGGTATCGTCTTGGACCTCAACTGCTACTCCTTCCAATCCATGATTTGCGACGGAACAACCTCATAAGTAAGGTCCGGTTGCAACTGAATACTCTCTGGGTCGACAAAGCGTGGCTCTTGTTGACCAAAACTCTTCTTCAAGGATGACACGTGAAAGACATCATGAACATCCCCAAAATAATCTGGAAAAGCAACTCTTTAAGCAACGGACCCTATCTTCTCCAAAATCTGGAAAGGGCCGACATACTTCGGATCCAGTTTCCTCTTTTTACCAAAACGCTTAACTCCTCTCATGGGAGAGACTTTGAGATAAACCCAATCACCTTCTTCAAAAGATAACTCTCTCCTCCTGGTATCAGCGTAGCTTTTCTGACGACTCTGAGCTGACGTCATTTTATCCCTGATGATCCGAACTTGGCCTTGCATCTCTTGAATTATTTCGGGTCCAATTAACCTACTCTCCCTGACTTCATCCCAACACAAAGGCGATCTGCACTTCCTCCCATAAAGAGCTTCATAAAGAGCCATCTGAATGGTCGCATGGAAGCTATTATTATACGCAAACTCTATGAGCAGCAAGTGATTTTCCCAACTCCCTTGAAATTCCAAGACACATGCTCGCAACATATCTTCAAGGGTCTGAATGGTGCACTCCAATTGGCCGTCCATCTGCGGGTGATATGCAGTACTGAACTTCAGCTTAGTACCCAATGCTGCCTGCAAACTTTTCCAAAACTGAGATGTGAACCTTGGGTCTCGATCCGACACTATACTCTTCGGTATGCCGTGCAACTGCACTATCTCTTTCACATACAGGCGAGTCAACTTACCCAAGGAATCAGTATTATTAACAGGCAAGAAGTGAGCACTCTTCGTTAACCGATCAACAATCACCCAAACAGAATTTTTCCCACTAGGAGTCCTCGGCAAACCCACTACAAAATCCATCGTGATGTCGTCCTACTTCCACTCAGGAACGGGGAGGGGTTGGAGCATACCAGCGGGTCTTTGATGCTCGGCCTTGACTTGAAGGCATGTGTGGCATTTCTCAGCATACGAGGCAATATCCCTCTTCATTCCATCCCACCAATAATTTTTCTTCAAGTCCCTGTACATCTTCGTACTGCCGGGATGTACAGAATAAGGGGCTACATGAGCTTCTGCCATGATCCGCTCCTTGAATTCTGAATCCTTGGGGATCACTCTGCGATCTCGAAACCGAAGTATTCCATCTTTATCCATACTATAGTGCAATGGCCCTCGAGATTTTCTGACTCTTTTTCTGATATCCAGCAGCTTCAGATCTTTCCTTTGAAGAGTCTTCAATTCCTCAAAATCAGTTACCCGAATATCAAGAACCGAAGATAAAATCTCCACTTGCTGTGAACTTTCAATAAGGAGTCTTCTCATCCCACAAAGCAAAGAATCCAATCCTGACGACTCGGCCTCATCTTCCAAATGCGATTTTCAGCTCAAAGCATCAGCAACTATGTTTGCCTTCCCCGGATGGTACTTGATCTCTCACTGGTAGTCACTGATTAGCTCTAGCCATCGTCTCTGCCTCATGTTCAGATTCTTTTGGGAAAACAAGTGCTTCAAGCTCTTGTGATCGGTGTATACTTCGCAAACTTCCCCATACAAGAAGTGCCGCCAGATCTTGAGAGCAAAAACAATCGCAGCCAATTCAAAATCGTGCGTCGGATAATTCTTCTCATGATCCTTTAGCTGATGGGATGAATAAGCAACAACCCGTCCTTCCTGAATAAGGACACAACCCAATCCAAATTTAGACGCATCGCTGAAGACTATGAATGGCTTATGCGGTTCTAGAAGCGCTAACACTGGTGCAGTCGTCAACCTGTTTTTCAATTCTTGGAAGCTTCTCTCACACTTATCTGACCAAACAAATTCCGCATTCTTTCTAGTCAAAGCTGTGAGAGGTCCGGATAGGCGAGCAAATCCCTCCACAAATCTTCGGTAATATCCGGCAAGTCCTAAGAAACTCCAGATCTCGCGCACTGTTGTCGGACGTTGCCATGACAAAATGGCTTCCACCTTACTAGGATCAATAGCCACCCCGTCTCGGGAAATCACATGCCCAAGAAATCTGACTTCCTCCAACCAGAATTCACATTTGCTGAGTTTCGCATACAACTGGTGTTCTCTTAACTTCCCAAGAACTAGACGAAGATGGTAAACATGCTCTTCAACATTTCAGAAATAAATCAAAATATCATCAATAAATACTACCACAAAGGAATCTAGATACGGTCGAAATACCCGATTCATCAAATCCATGAAAGCAGCAGGGGCACTGGCTAACCCAAACGGCATCACTTTAAATTCATAGTGCCCATATCTCGACCTGAAAGCAGTTTTGGGCACATCCTTATCTCTTATCCTCAACTGGTAGTATCCTGACCTCAGATCAATCTTCGAGAACACAACTGCTCCTTGAAGTTGATCAAATAAATCGTCGATTCGTGGGAGAGGATATTTATTTTTGATGGTCACCTTATTTAATTCCCGATAATCGATACACATACGGAGGTTCCATCTTTCTTTTTAACGAACAGCACTGGTGCACCTCACGGCGAAGTACTTGGTTGAATGAACCCCTTATCTACCAGCTCTTGCAACTGAGTCTTCAACTCTTTCAATTCAGCTGGTGCCATGCGGTAAGGAGCCTTATGAACAGGAGCTGCTCCAGGTTCCAAGTCTATAACAAATTCCATTTCACGAACAGGGGGGTAGCCCAGGCAAGTCTTCCACAAACACATCCGAAAATTCCTCCACAACGGGAATGTCTACCAAAGACTTCTTCTCAGACGGCGTAGACACCATCTGAACTAAGAAGGCATCCGCTCCCCATGCAATCTCTCTTCTTGCTTGAATTGCCGATATAATTACCGGCTTTTCTTTTAGCTTACTCCCCGCAAATTCCAGACAATCACCATCTGAAAGCTGAAAGCTAATTACCCGACTTCTGCAATTAATACTTGCAGAATATCGGTATAACCAATCCATCCCGAGGATGATATCAAAACCCAACAGCTTAAACACTACCAAATCAGCATCCAAGAATCTTCCATCAAAATTTAATGGGCAACCCAAGGCAACCTTGGAACACCATACCATTTCACCATTTGGAAGACTCACCACTAATGATTTTGGTAGGGGTCCCGTAACCAAATTACATATTCGTGCGAACGAAGATGACACAAATGATTGAGATGCACCCGAATCAAACAATGTGCAAGCATAAAAATCATACAACCGGACTCTTCCTGAATCAAGCACATATACCCATGAAATCCAAAAATACAGAAAAACAAAACCACACCAAACATTAAATCCAAAAATTAACTTAGAATCATACCTGTAATCACCCCAGCATCGTGGGTCGCTGGTGCTTCATCATCCACCTCTCCAGGGGTAACAGCATAAACCCAGGCTTGCACTGTTTGTCTTGGATTTGTTCTTCCACCTCTTCTACCTTCACTGCTTCCTTGAACTCGACTAGGGCACTCACGAGAAAAATGCCCCATTTGACCGAATTCAAAACATCGGTTACTACCAAGACGACACTTATGACGCCCTCAGATTTCCGTTTGGGATCGGACGGACATCTGAAGCGTCGGGACATGTAACACAAGGTTACCTGCCCCCGTACATGACATATAGGATGCAATGTTCCTAACATGCATCTAGCATTATGCAATATTCGCAGCGGATATTTTTTTTTTTTTTTTTATACTATGCACCGAACTTATAACATCTCAAAGAATTAAAACATAATCCATGCATACTAAAATAAATAACCACGATTACAGTACGGGTCTCAGAAGACTGTAATCTCAAAACATGGTGACTAGACTCTATATTACAGTACCAAAATACACTTATTGAACCAGTTCATCGAGTAACTCGCGTAACTCAATTAACAAGGTTAGAATCTTGTCCCAAAAGAAACTAACTATAGAAGCTGAAAACTCTGCATCGCATCTGTGGCGTCTAGTCAACATCCTCCAGCCTATCGGTATTTGCTCCTTGTTCTGAACCTGACACATCGCCTACCATTCGGGGAAAAATGGTAGTTGGGACTACCATGGTGAGATTTGATTACAAATCTCAGCAAGTTAACAGAAAACTTTCACACAGGTTAATGATGTATGCATAGAAATAAAGGTATGAATGCACCATCAAAATCGAAAGTAAACATAACATAACTTGACATAACATGGCATAAAATAATAAGCATAAGTGACATGACATAACATGGCATGAGTTGACATAATTGAACTGAAACAGAAGCTTAGCTTGACGTGACATGAACTTAAATCATAGCATGGATGTGAACTTGAAACATAACATGTACTTGAACTTTAAGTTTAACATGAACGTACACATTTAATCAAGTGATTAAGTACAATGCTAGAAATTGGATCAAATAAGGTTTGGAGGCCAACTTTAGGGTTTAGGGAAACCGTTTTTGGGTTTCAATCAACATTTTGGGCTTCAATTGGATTCCACATGTTTAGGGTTTCACTAGGGTTATAGCCCTGTTCGGTTTGACACAATTTGGTTAGTTGGATGGAACAGGGTTTTCTTCAGGTGGCGTGATCTCACACCTTGATTCCTTCACAATCGATCTCATGGTTCCTCTTGATGCCAAGTATCCAATACTATTCATCAAGTGTGCCTGAGATCTTGCTAAGTGTCCAAATAAAACTTCTCTAACCTAATTTAGACATTCCACACTATGATTTTGAAAATACTGCACTTGGTGCTACTATTAAGGTTACTATTCATTCCGAAAAAGTAAAAAAAAAAAACCATTACACTGAAAAATCTTAAATATTCACACTAACCTAACTGTGCAATTCATTTATCGAAATTCAACCCCAAAGTGCTTCGAAATAAGCAAAACGTGTTTTCAAACAAGCGTATTGTCCAAAAACTGAAAATCAGATTATTACACCATAAAATCCTAAATAATCAACTGAATCTAATGACACAAACCATAATACATTCTAACACTTCTTACTACCTCAAATAAATAAAATTTTGCTTCTAGCACCTTAGTGAGTTGTAACACTGACTATATGTTAACAAGCTAAAATCTACGCGATTGGTCAATTCATGAAAACTTACATATTTTCAAGAGGTTCCTAAAGCCTATAGAAATTCTACCATTAAATTTCTAGTGGCCTGTTACAAGACAAGTGCAAATGGAATGAGTTAATGGAAGAAGGAGAACTATAGGAAGAAGAAGAGTGATGGTTATGGGGTGACGAAGTGGCGAGGAGCAGAAAAGCCAGACCCATGGGGAAGATGCCACGTGTTTCAAAGAGGGAAAGCACGCTGAACAAGTGTGACGCCCTCAGATTTCCTGTTTCGGATCGGATGGACATCTGAAGCGTCGGGACATGTAACACAAGGTTACCTGCTCCCCGTACATGACATATAAGATGCAATGTTCCTAACATGCATCTAACATTATGCAATATTCGCAGCGGATAATTTTTTTTTTTTAATATATGCACCGAAACTTATAACATCCCAAATAATTAAAACATAATCATGCATACTAAAAATAAATAACCACGATTACAGTACGGGTCTCAGAAGACTGTAATCTCAAAACATGGGAGACTAGACTCCATATTACAGTACCAAAATACATCTACTGAACAGTTCATGAGTAACTCGCGTAACTCAATAACAAGTTAGAATACTGTCCCAAAAAAAACTAACTATAGAAGCTGAAAACTCTGCATCGCATTGCTGTGCGTCTAGTCAACACTCCTCCACATCTATCGGTTGTTGCTCCTGTTCTGAACCTGACACATCGCCTACCATTCGGGGAAAATGGTAGTTGGGACTACTATGGTGAGATTTGATTACAAATCTCAGCAAGTTAATAGAAAACTTTCACAAAGGTTAATGATGTATGCATAGAAATAAAGGTATGAATGCACCATCAAAAGTCAAAGTAAACATAACATAACTTGACATAACATGGCATAAAATAATAAGCATAATGTGACATGACATAACTTGGCATGAGTCTGACATAATGAACTGAAACAGAACTTAGCTTGACGTGACATGAACTTAAATCATAACATGGACGTGAACTTGAAACATAACATGTACTGAACTTAAGCTTAACATGAACGTAAACTGACATAACGTAACGTGAAACATGACTTGAACTGTGAAATACATGAACTTGGAATCTTATTCAATTGTCTTGATTAATAACGTGACCATATGGGTGCTACACGGGTCCCCTATGAGCCTGTGTCCCTGCCGATTACGCATCACAACACAGTATCTAGCACCAGCTGTGAGTGCGTTAATACGTACTCCACAGTTGTTGTGGCCTCACGTATTCTATATGTCACAATTGCTGTGTCTCACGTAATGTATGCTCCACAGTTGTTGTGGCCCCATGAATACATGTAAAATAAAAAATGGCACCATCGGCATTAGTGCCTGGCACGCTCCGGTGACCAGCTAATTAGGCCTCATTCGCAACCTGTTGACTGTATTTCATCAACCCAGGGAATTTCACACCTATTTAGACACTCCAGCGTGAACAAAGGAGTTCCACTAGGATATTACCTCATCCTAGGACTTAGGGTTGTGATTGACATGAATAACTTAACATGATTATTCTCGAGATACACAAACTGTATTCGAGACCAGACACGACATGAATACGAAATGTGATTACCCGCTTTTACGTATATTTTCACTGAAGGAATGTTTTTAGTTTAATTAATATATTGGTTTATTTATTTTAAATTAATGTATTTTAATTGGTTTTTATTTTATTTATGTGGTTTTAATTTATTTTAGTCGTTTTATGTTTTTAATATCGTTTTCGGCAGATCAGTTTTTGGATCCCGGAAGTGAGGATTGGACCTCATTTCTTTTCTTTTCTTTTTCTTTTTCCCTTTTCCATTTTCTTTTCTTCTTTTCCTTCCTTTTTCTTTCTTTTCTTCTTTTCCTTCCTTTTTCTTTCTTTTCTTTCTTTTTCTTCTTCTTCTTCCGTTCGGCTCTCTCTCTCCCCGTGCTCTCCTTCTCCTTTTCTCCTTCCCGCCGCCCCTTCTTTGACCGCCCGTTTCTCCGCCGTCCGGTGGAGGTGTCGTACACCACCCCCACCATTCTCTTCCCCTCCCACCAGAGTTCATCTCCACCAATTTTCAGAGCCATCGGACCAGCCGTTAGCCGCCACGAGCCCCTGGAAGTTGCTGCCCCTGCCCTGTTTTCTCCCCTGTTGCCGATTTCTTTCTCTGCCCAGAACCGCCGCTCGCCGGCGCGTGGCCTACACCACCCACCCAGTTTTCTTCCCCTCTCACGGTGAACATCCCCACCAAGTTTCACCTCCATCCGAGCCACCGTTAGCCACCACGAGCTCCTCCAAGCCACACGGTTTTTCACCGTTTTCGGCGCCGTCGCACCACCTCCGGCCACCATCTCTTCACAGCTGCTTCCCCTACCTCTTTCCGTCCTAACCCACCTAATTTCGGCCCCGATCCGTTGCCGGAACAGCTCGCACGAGCTCAACTTTGATCAGCCCATTTTTGCACTTCTACCGCCGTTTCCACCGCCACCCACAGCCAAAGCTACTTCCTTTAGCTTCATAAATATCTCAAGGCCATTCCCTATCAATTTCGTGTCTTGGTTTGTCCCCGTTCGAAAGTGGGTAATTTATTACCCACGGCCACAGTGTGAAATAAACTGTAACGTTGTTTTTCCTCCGCCGTTTGCAACGCCGCGAGCTTTCAAAAAATACCTTATAGCGCTTAAGTATTTTCCAAACTCTACTTTTAGATTTAAATATATTTTGCTCTTACAATAAATTATCTGGTTGGTTGGTTGATTCCGGACTGAGTCCGAGGAGTTCGGGGGTCGGATGGATTGAGGACGGAGTTGATTTGGTTGATGTTGATATTTGTTTGAGATATGTATGCCTTGATATTTGCATTGTGTATTGCACACTTTTCATGTTTAAAAAAGGGAAAACCCGGTTTTCGTGTAGTTGCATGCATGTACATTGTTTGTGAATGAAAACTGGGTTTGTGAGCAAGAAATGATTCATGATATATGTGAACGATTGGTTTGAGTTAGGAGCATGAGTAGGGATGATGGTAAGCAGGGACGGCGGTAGAATCCCGCCTACGGTGGTGAGTAGGGACGGTGGTAAGTAGGGATGGTGGTAGAATCCCGCCTGTGAATCCCGCCTACGGTGGTGAGTAGGGACTGTGGTAAGCAGGGATGGTGGTAGAGTCCCGCCTGCGATTCCCGCCTACGGTGCACGTGTAGGGATGGTGGTAAAGTCCCGCCTGCGATTCCCGCCTACAGTGCTCTGATGGATTGGTTATTGGGCCATTTACTAGGAAGATGGCGAGACTGGTTTTTGGGCCATTGTCTGGGATAATAGAGAGGATATGATTAAAGGATAAGTTTTGGGCCAAAATGGGATTTTTGGCGTGCGTGGAAAGATGGGTATTACGAGTTATGTGCATTGCATTCTTTCGTGCATATTGTTTGAGTTAATATGTTTTTGTTTATCTAGTGGCGTTTGGATCTTATTTACCTGCGGCACCATTTTTGGTACCGTAGATTTTGATGCAAAGATCGAGGAGGAGGCTGAGCCCGAGGATGCGGCTCCGCCGGAGTATTGAGTTGGAGTTCATGCTTTGTATTTGGTTTTGAAACAATATTTGTACTTGTAATATTTTATTATGTATGATTGAACAGCTTTGTATTAAATTAAGAAAAAATTCTGGTACTTAGTTATGTCTTTGCTATCCGCTACGTATTTCTTCGTGCACATTTGTCGCTTGCACACACTTGGCACTTGTCGATAGGGTGGTGACCCGGGTTGTTACCATCCGGACGTCTCAATTTCCCCGTGTCCGTACGTGGGGATTTGGGGGCGTCACAGGTGGTATCAGAGCAGTTCGGCTCTGGTAAAACCACATGTCCCGTAGGTAGTACCAGAATGTTTTTTTTTAAGTTGTGTTTTAAAAATTTATTTTAAGTAAAGTTGCTATTTGACATGTTTTATTTGTTTTGTATTTGTTGGAGCTGGGTTGCTTGTTTTGTTTATTTAGTTATGTTATTGCATGCTGGTTTCTTTTGTTTCTTGTTATGTGGTGTTGGTTTTGGTTTTTGTTTTCTAAAAGGGGGTCAAAGGTTGTGGTGGCAGGAAAAATGGTGAGACCAAGGAAATCTACTCAAGGGCCACGGGACGATACACAGAGAGATGATTCCATTGCTCAAGCTATACGGCAAATGACTGAATTTATGCAACAGAATTTTAGGCCACAACAAGGAGGGCCTTGCCCACAACCAGGAGGTCCTTGGCCATAGCAAGGAGGGCCTTGGCAACAAGGAGGGCCATGGCTACTACCAGGAGGGCCTAGTGGGATCCACTTCAAGCTGGAAAGTGGATCAAGGACTTGGAAAGGACTTTTGAGGTGTGTGGTTGCACTGAGGCGCAACAAGTACTCTACGCCAGCTATCTGTTGCAAGGCACTACTTTTGAATGGTGGGATACCAAGAGAATAATGCTGGAGTCAGAATTGGGGTCTTTCGCCGCTGTGACCTGGCAGCGCTTCAAGAAAGAGTTTAATGATCGCTTCTTTCCCGCTTCTGTAAGGCGGCAAAAAGCAAGAGAGTTCTCATACTTGGTCCAAGGGAGCATGACCGTGGAACAGTACGCCCGAAGATTTATAGAACTTGGGCGATTTGCTCCCCACCTCATCGCCACCGAGGAAATGCGAGCCGAGCGTTTCCAGGAGGGTCTACGTCCTGATATACGCCGTATGGTGGTCAGCCACCGGATGTCCACTTTTTAGGATTTAGTGGATGTGGCCACTCTTGTGGAGCGAGAGATTAATTTGAGTGTGGGCTCTCCTACAAGTCAAAAAGGGGAGTTTTACCGGAGATGGGAAGTAGCTCCGGTTCGCCTCAGAAATTTGTTCAGCGGTCCGGGACTCAACCACAAGTAGCCTCAGGAATGCGTATGGGAGGCCGGGTGCCAATTTGCGGAATATGTAATAGAGCTCATGGAGGCGAGTGTTGTAATAGCCCGCTAGGAATTCAATGGTGAAATTTCTATAGACTTTAGAAATCTCGTGAAAACTCCGTAAGTTTTCACGAATCGACTAATCGCTTAGGTTTTAGTCAGTGAAAACCCTCAATGATTGGAATCTATTTGAAACTCCAAAAACTTGGTTGAAACCGAAACCCTAAACGGTTTCCCCAAACCCTAAAGTTGGCCTTCAAGCCCTTTTGATCCAATTTCTAGCATTGTGTTTAATCACTTGATTAAATCACTTCCACATGCTATTAATTTCTCAAATTCTTATTATGACATCTTTATCCAACATTTTAAACCTTGGAAATTTGATTGGGCCAAGAAAAATTAGATTTGGGCTTGATAGCATCTCAAACCCTAACCAAATCTCATTTAAACCCTAAATTGAAGTCCACTTGGTTGAGGCCCACTAAGGCCCACGAATTTGGCCACCTTGGCAAAGCTCCTTGGAGAAGCTTCCTCCCCCACTTGTCAGACCATTCATTGCATCAAGTTGCACTCAATAATATGGAGGAACCCACCCCATCAAGTCCCATGTCTCATAGCTTTTGTAGGTTGTCCTTTGCCCCCCACTATCCTCTACCTTATCACATGTCTACACCTCCACTCAATGATCATTAAGGTCTATATATTCCCCCTGAAGAAGTCTTGAGTCGTGCAAGACTCACTTACTTCACTTTAATCATTTCTTCACCCCGTTCTTAGAGAGAAACCCAAAAGAGCTCTCTCGGGCAGATTTTTGTGTCTTTTTGTGTGGCGATTATCGACCCTTTGTAAGTATTTTTACACAATGACTCCTTCATAAAAGTTGTTCCTCTTTGAGTCTAGTTTCCGTAGATATATTTTTCGTATCATTCCATGGTCATTTGGTCAGTCAAAAGTATTTGTAACCATGGAAAGGTCATTCTGGGCGTGAATCTGGAGAGTATGTTATGTTTTGGAGTTTTTGACCAAGCTAATGGGCATATCTTGGTCCGAAAATTTTATGGAGTGTTGTTAGAATGTGTTTAAGAGTTTTCATTGAAGTTTTGTTGCATGAATAAAGCTTTTGATGATATATTTTCTTAGATCTAGAAACTCGAAAACTGGAAGTGGAAAAACAGTTTTTATTTGGAGAAAGTTTGAATATTTCGTGGTTTGATCTTACTCTAATGGCTTTGATATTTTATATGATGATCATAAGTCTCTTATTTTCATGTTAGGATGTTATTTTGGAGATATTTAGCATTAGTTTAAAAGATATGATTTTTCTATGCAAGAGAATTTCGGTTAGGCCTAAGATTTGATGTTTTTAGGTTAGATCCATGTTTTGTTGGGTTTTAGCCATGTGATTTTAATTTTGATGGTTGGATATTCTTTAAGACACGTTTTTAAACCATGTGATACTTTATTTCAAAGACCTCACCTTCTTAAGCCATTGATCAAGAGATTTATCAAAGCTAGTTAAGAAAAAGTTTCTGTTTTTGGACTAAGTGTAAAATCAAAAACTCCAAGTGTTATTTTTGTGATTTTGGTGACTTTAGTTTGATGATTTAAAGCATGGTTTATCTGAGGATGATGTTTGAATATGTTAGAAGTAAGATTTGATTTTTTTGGAATTCTTGGTGATGTTTTGATTTAAGGACAAAGCTTGTGATTCAAGTGTTTTGATCTTTTTACAAAAACAAGTTTGGTGTTGATTATAAGTCTTTTCTAAATGGATGTTTTAAGTATGGTTTTAAACCTAGGATTGGAAGATGGTTGGTGCAAAATTTTGGTTTAAGCATGAGTTTTGAAGTTGGAAGGAATTGCAACAAAAATCAAGAGAAATGGCCTATGGATGTTTCGGCCATAGTGTGTTTTTCATAGTTGTGTTTTGTCTTAAATTTTTCTGAGTTAATATTTGAGTTTAAGACAAAATTTACATGAGGAATGTAAATTTTGGAAATTTTTGGAGTTAGGATGTGAAATCCTTAAGTTATGGGTAAAATGGTCGTTTTCCCACATGTAGAGGGTAAAATGATAATTTTACTCTAAGTTAGCTTGTTTTCATGTTTCTAATTGTTAGTAATTAAATTTCTAACTTTTAGAATGACCTTTTACAGTTCCTCGTGTTTCACACTTTATTCTCGTAGAACGCGACGATCTGAGTAAGTTAGCTTCTAACTTACTATCAGTTTATTGTGTATGTATGATGGGTAAGGAAACTACAATTTATGTATGTATGTTATCATATATGTCATGTCATTACATGTTTATCTGTTACGCAGATTTATTCTTTATGAATATTTATCTGTTAAAATCTTTTTTGTCATGCAATGTGGTATTTATAAGTATGCCATATGTTACATGTATGCCATGGAATGTTTATGTTTAAATCATATTGTGCCATTTACAATATACGCCATGTTAGAAAAGTTCATGATATTAAATAATATCTCATGTATTAAGAAAGATAAGATATTTAAGAGTGACACGGACCTAAGCGTGTTCACCACAAGTTATGTTAAGGATGGCACGGACCTAAGCGTGTTCATCACAAGTTATGTTAAGGGTGACACGGATCTAAGCATGTTCACCACAAGTTATGTTATGCGGTGCCATGGACTCAAGCGTGGTTCACCTTATGTAAAGTTCATATAAGTTTCAGATCATGTTCAAATTAAGTTATTCATGTCAATCACGACCCTAAATGCTAGGATGGGGTAATATCCTAGTGGAACTCCTTTGTTCACGCTGGAGTGTCTAAATAGGTGTGAAATTCCCTGGGTTGACGAAGTACAGTCAACAGGTTGCGAATGGGGCCTAAGTAACTGGTCACCGGAGCGCGCCAGGCACTAACGCCGATGGTGCCATATTTTATGTTACGTGTATTCATGGGGCCACAACAACTGTGGAGCATACACTACGTGAGACACAGCAATTGTGACACGTAGAATACGTGGGGCCACAACAACTGTGGAGTACGTATTAACGCACTCACAGCTGGTCTAGATACCTGTGTTGTGATGCGGTAATCGGCAGGGACACACGGCTCTAGGGGACCCGTGTAGCACCCATATGGTCACGTTATTAATCAAGACAATTAAATAAGATTCCAAGTTCATGTATTTCATGTTCAAGTCATATTTCACGTTACGTTATGTGTACGTTCATGTTAAANAAATCTTCGGGCGTACTGTTCCACGGTCATGCTCCCTTGGACCAAGTATGAGAACTCTCTTGCTTTTTGCCGCCTTACAGAAGCGGGAAAGAAGCGATCATTAAACTCTTTCTTGAAGCGCTGCCAGGTCACAGCGGCGAAAGACCCCAATTCTGACTCCAGCATTATTCTCTTGGTATCCCACCATTCAAAAGTAGTGCCTTGCAACAGATAGCTGGCGTAGAGTACTTGTTGCGCCTCAGTGCAACCACACACCTCAAAAGTCCTTTCCAAGTCCTTGATCCACTTTCCAGCTTGAAGTGGATCCCACTAGGCCCTCCTGGTAGTAGCCATGGCCCTCCTTGTTGCCAAGGCCCTCCTTGCTATGGCCAAGGACCTCCTGGTTGTGGGCAAGGCCCTCCTTGTTGTGGCCTAAAATTCTGTTGCATAAATTCAGTCATTTGCCGTATAGCTTGAGCAATGGAATCATCTCTCTGTGTATCGTCCCGTGGCCCTTGAGTAGATTTCCTTGGTCTCACCATTTTTCCTGCCACCACAACCTTTGACCCCCTTTTAGAAAACAAAAACCAAAACCAACACCACATAACAAGAAACAAAAGAAACCAGCATGCAATAACATAACTAAATAAACAAAACAAGCAACCCAGCTCCAACAAATACAAAACAAATAAAACATGTCAAATAGCAACTTTACTTAAAATAAATTTTTAAAACACAACTTAAAAAAAAACATTCTGGTACTACCTACGGGACATGTGGTTTTATCCAGAGCCGAACTGCTCTGATACCACCTGTGACGCCCCCAAATCCCCACGTACGGACACTGGGAAATTGAGACGTCCGGATGGTAACAACCCGGGTCACCACCCTATCGACAAGTGCCAAGTGTGTGCAAGCGACAAATGTGCACAAAGAAATACGTAGCGGATAGCAAAGACATAACTAAGTACCAGAATTTTTTCTTAATTTAATACAAAGCTGTTCAATCATACATAATAAAATATTACAAGTACAAATATTGTTTCAAAACCAAATACAAAGCATGAACTCCAACTCAATACTCCGGCGGAGCCGCATCCTCGGGCTCAGCCTCCTCCTCGATCTTTGCATCAAAATCTACGGTACCAAAAATGGTGCCGCAGGTAAATAAGATCCAAACGCCACTAGATAAACAAAAACATATTAACTCAAACAATATGCACGAAAGAATGCAATGCACATAACTCGTAATACCCATCTTTCCACGCACGCCAAAAATCCCATTTTGGCCCAAAACTTATCCTTTAATCATATCCTCTCTATTATCCCAGACAATGGCCCAAAAACCAGTCTCGCCATCTTCCTAGTAAATGGCCCAATAACCAATCCATCAGAGCACTGTAGGCGGGAATCGCAGGCGGGACTTTACCACCATCCCTACACGTGCACCGTAGGCGGGAATCGCAGGCGGGACTCTACCACCATCCCTGCTTACCACAGTCCCTACTCACCACCGTAGGCGGGATTCACAGGCGGGATTCTACCACCATCCCTACTTACCACCGTCCCTACTCACCACCGTAGGCGGGATTCTACCGCCGTCCCTGCTTACCATCATCCCTACTCATGCTCCTAACTCAAACCAATCGTTCACATATATCATGAATCATTTCTTGCTCACAAACCCAGTTTTCATTCACAAACAATGTACATGCATGCAACTACACGAAAACCGGGTTTTCCCTTTTTTTAAACATGAAAATGTGTGCAATACACAATGCAAATATCAAGGCATACATATCTCAAACAAATATCAACATCAACCAAATCAACTCCGTCCTCAATCTATCCGACCTCCGAACTCCTCGGACTCAGTCCGGAATCAATCAACCAACCAGATAATTTATTGTAAGAGCAAAATATATTTAAATCTAAAAGTAGAGTTTGGAAAATACTTACAGCGCTATAAGGTATTTTTTGAAAGCTCGCGGCGTTGCAAACGGTGGAGGAAAAGCAATGTAACAGTGTATTTCACACTGTGGCCCTGGGTAATAAATTACCCACTTTCGAACGGGGACAAACCAAGACACGAAATTGATAGGGAATGGCCTTGAGATATTTATGAAGCTAAAGGAAGTTAGCTTTGGCTGTGGGTGGCGGTGGAAACGGCGGTAGAAGTGCAAAAATGGGCTGATCAAAGTTGAGCTCGTGCGAGCTGTTCCGGCAACGGATCGGGGCCGAAATTAGGTGGGTTAGGACGGAAAGAGGTAGGGGAAGCAGCTGTGAAGAGATGGTGGCCGGAGGTGGTGCGACGGCGCCGAAAACGGTGAAAAACCGTGTGGCTTGAAGGAGCTCGTGGTGGCTAACGGTGGCTCGGATGGAGGTGAAACTTGGTGGGGATGTTCACCAATGAGAGGGGAAGAAAACTAGGTGGGTGGTGTAGGCCACGCTGCCGGCGAGCGGCGGTTCTGGGCAGAGAAAGAAATCGGCAACAGGGGAGAAAACAGGGCAGGGGCAGCAACTTCCAGGGGCTCGTGGCGGCTAACGGCTGGTCCGATGGCTCTGAAAATTGGTGGAGATGAACTCTGGTGGGAGGGGAAGAGAATGGTGGGGGTGGTGTACGACACCACCACCGGACGGCGGAGAAACGGGCGGTCAAAGAAGGGGCGGCGGGAAGGAGAAAAAGAGAAGGAGAGCACGGGGAGAGAGAGAGCCGAACGGAAGAAGAAGAAGAAAAAGAAAGAAAAGAAAGAAAAAGGAAGGAAAAGAAGAAAAGAAAGAAAAAGGAAGGAAAAGAAGAAAAGAAAATGGAAAAGGGAAAAAGAAAATAGAAAAGAAAAGAAATGAGGTCCAATCCTCACTTCCGAGATCCAAAAACTGATCTGCCGAAAACGATATTAAAAACATAAAACGACTAAAATAAATTAAATACCACATGAAATAAAATAAAAACCAATTAAAATACATTAATTTAAAATAAATAAACCAATATATTAATTAAACTAAAAACATTCCTTCAGTGAAAATATACGTAAAAGCGGGTAATCACATTTCGTATTCATGTCGTGTCTGGTCTCGAATACAGTTTGTGTATCTCGAGAATAATCATGTTAAGTTATTCATGTCAATCACAACCCTAAGTCCTAGGATGAGGTAATATCCTAGTGGAACTCCTTTGTTCACGCTGGAGTGTCTAAATAGGTGTGAAATTCCCTGGGTTGATGAAATACAGTCAACAGGTTGCGAATGAGGCCTAATTAGCTGGTCACCGGAGCGTGCCAGGCACTAATGCCGATGGTGCCATTTTTTATTTTACATGTATTCATGGGGCCACAACAACTGTGGAGCATACATTACGTGAGACACAGCAATTGTGACATATAGAATACGTGAGGCCACAACAACTGTGGAGTACGTATTAACGCACTCACAGCTGGTGTAGATATCTGTGTTGTGATGCGTTAATCGGCAAGGGACACATGGCTCAAGGGGACCCGTGTAGCACCCATATGGTCACGTTATTAATTAAGACAATTGAATAAGATTCCAAGTTCATGTATTTCACATTCAAGTCATGTTTCACATTACGTTATGTTCAAGTTTACGTTCATGTCAAGCTTCAAGTTCACGTCCATGTTATGTTTCAAGTTCACGTCCATGTTATGATTTAAGTTCATGTCACGTCAAGCTAAGTTTCTGTTTCAGTTCATTTATGTCAGCTCATGCCAAGTTATGTCATGTCACATTATGCTTATTATTTTATGCCATGTTATGTCAAGTTATGTTATATTTACTTTTGACTTTGATGGTGCATTCATACCTTTATTTCTATGCATGCATCATTAACTTATGTGAAAGTTTTCTATTAACTTGCTGAGATTTGTAATCAAATCTCACCATAGTAGTCCCAACTACCATTCCCCCCGAATGGTAGGCGATGTGTCAGGTTCAGAACAGGGAGCAGACACCGATAGATTGGAGGAGGTTGACTAGACGACACAAATGCGATGCAGAGTTTTCAGCTTCTATAGTTAGTTTTTTTTGGACAGTATTCTAGTCTTGTTAGTTGAGTTACATGAGTTACTCAATGAACTGGTTCATTAGTGTATTTTGGTACTGTAAATATGGAGTCTAGTCTCCCATGTTTTGAGATTATAGTCTTCTGAGACTCGAATCGTAATCGTGGTTTTTATTTTGTTAAGTATGCTTGGATTATGCTTTAATTATTTAGGATGTTATAAGTTTGGTGCATAGTATTCAAAAAAAAAATTATCCGCTGCGAATATTGCATAATGTTAGATGCATGTTAGGAACATTGCATCTTATATGTCATGAACGGGGACATGTAACCTTGTTACATGTCTCGACGCTTCAGATGTCCATCCGATCCGAAACAGAAATCTGGGGGCGTCACACTTGTTCAGCGTGCTTTCCCTCTTTGAAACACGTGGCATCTTCCCCATGGGTCTGGCTTTTCTGCTCCTCGCCACTTCGTCACCCCATAACCATCACTCTTCTTCTTCCTATAGTTCTCCTTCTTCCATTAACTCATTCCATTTGCACTTGTCTTGTAACAGGCCACTAGAAATTTAATGGTAGAATTTCTATAGGCTTTAGGAACCTCTTGAAAATATGTAAGTTTTCATGAATTGACCAATCGCGTAGATTTTAGCTTGTTAACATATAGTCAGTGTTACAACTCACTAAGGTGCTAGAAGCACAATTTTATTTATTTGAGGTAGTAAGAAGTGTTAGAATGTATTATGGTTTGTGTCATTAGATTCAGTTGATTATTTAGGATTTTATGGTGTAATAATCTGATTTTCAGTTTTTGGACAATACGCTTGTTTGAAAACACGTTTTGCTTATTTCGAAGCACTTTGGGGTTGAATTTCGATAAATGAATTGCACAGTTAGGTTAGTGTGAATATTTAAGATTTTTCAGTGTAATGGTTTTTTTTTTTTACTTTTTCGGAATGAATAGTAACCTTAATAGTAGCACCAAGTGCAGTATTTTCAAAATCATAGTGTGGAATGTCTAAATTAGGTTAGAGAAGTTTTATTTGGACACTTAGCAAGATCTCAGGCACACTTGATGAATAGTATTGGATACTTGGCATCAAGAGGAACCATGAGATCGATTGTGAAGGAATCAAGGTGTGAGATCACGCCACCTGAAGAAAACCCTGTTCCATCCAACTAACCAAATTGTGTCAAACCGAACAGGGCTATAACCCTAGTGAAACCCTAAACATGTGGAATCCAATTGAAGCCCAAAATGTTGATTGAAACCCAAAAACGGTTTCCCTAAACCCTAAAGTTGGCCTCCAAACCTTATTTGATCCAATTTCTAGCATTGTACTTAATCACTTGATTAAATCACTTTCACGTGCTATTATTTCCTCAAATTCATGTTATGATATCATTATCCAACCTTTTAAACATTGGAATTTTAATTGAGTCAAGAAAAATTGGATTTGGGATTGATAACATCTCAAACCCTAACCAAACCCTCCCAAAGTGAAGCCCACTTGTTTAACGTCCATTAATGCTAATGAATTTTGGCCACCTTGGCAAAGCTTCTTGAAAAAGTTTTGCCCCACTCATGGTAGACCAGCCTCTACCCTTGGTAGCCCCAAATAGTCACTTGATGTGAGAAGAAAATCCACCTCATCATCTCCCTTCTACAAGGCAGCAGTAGCAGCCCACTCCCGCTTAAAATTTTTTACCTTTTGTGACATAAGCACCACCCATCAAAGTGTCATTCAAGCCCATACCTCACCCTCTAGAAGTCTAGTAGGCATGCAAGGCACCCTTTCATTCACTTCACCACGTCTCATACCAGTTCTTGGAGAGAAACACTTAGGAGCTCTCTCGAGTAGTTTTCTAAGACATTTTGCGTGACATTTTTTGAACCATTGTAAGTATTTTCTCACACTAATTCTTTCATGAATTGTTCATCTTTGAGTCTAGTTTTTTTGAGTGTCTTCTTTGTTTCATTTCAGGGTCATGTGATTGGTCAAAAGTTGTTTTAACCATGGAAATGACAGTCTAGGTGATAATCTGAAAAGTGTGTTGTATTTTGGAGTTTTTGACCAAGCTAATGCGCAAATCTTAGTCTGATATTTTTATGAGTGTTTTAACATGTTTATTTAAATGTTGGTTGAGGATTTTTTGCATGATTAAAGCTTTTGATGAAATATTTTTTTAGATCTTAAAACTTAGAAACTGGAAGAGGAAAAATAGTTTCTGTTTTAAGAACGTTTGAATCTTTTGTGGTTTAATATATTTATTTGATGATCCTAAGCCTCTTATCTATATGTTCTAATGTTAATTTGAATATTTTTGGGGTTAGTTAAAATATATGAATTTTTATACTAGAGAATATTTGGTTAGGTCAAAAGTTTGGTATTTTCGACTACATCCTTGTTTTAGTTTACTTTTCGTTATCTGATTTTAAGTTTAATACTTGGATCTACTTTTGGATACATTTTTAAAGCATGTGATGTCTTTGGTTTGAAGACATCATCATTTTATGCCATGCATCAAGTGATTGATTGAAGCAAGTTGAGAAAAAAGTTCTGTTTTTGGACCAAGTGTGTAGCCGAGTACTTCAAGTGATGTTTTGTAATTTTTGGTGACTTTTATGTAATGATTCAAAGAATGGCTGTTCTTAGGAATGTGTTATGAACATGTTAGAAGAAAGATTTAGAATTTTGAAGTTCTTGGAGATTTTGTGAAATAGGTCAAACCTTGAGATTCAAGGGTTTGTATTCTTAGTTAAAAAGTTTTTGTTGATGAGAAGTATATTTTTGTTGGATGTTTTATGTGACGCTCCCAACTCCCTCGTACGGCCACGTGGAAGTCAAGACGTCGGGACAATGACAACACGGTCACACATCCCGTCGCCAAGTGTCCAAGGTGTGTGTACATGCAAAAAGGGTACAAATAAAAACACGCAGCGGGTAGATAAAACATAAACTAAGTACCGGAATTTTCTTAGTTTAATACAAACCAGTTCAAAACATACATAATAAAATATTACAAGTTCAACATCATCTCAAATCCAAAAGCACTCTAATAAAAACATCGTCAAATATAATATATTTAAAGGCCATCCAGCTACTCCTCCAGCGGAGCCGCCTCCTCGGGCTCAGCCTCCTCCTCATCAAGATCTGCATCAAAATCTAAGGTACCAAAAATGGTGCCGCAGGTAAGTAAAAACCAAACAACGCAAGATAAAAACATATTACAACCAAAAAAATATGCCTAAAGTAATGCCCAATGCACATGTCCCAAAAACCATATTTTTTCCATGCACGCCAAAAGTCCCATTTGGCCCAAAACCTTTTCTTTAAAACATACCTCGCCATTATCTCACATAATGGCCCAAAACCAATCTCAAAACCATTTTCCATTTTTTCTTAATCGAATGCACCATGACCTCTCCTAGGGGTCATCTGCAAGCCCTGGCTCTTGCCACATCGCAAATAACAACTACACGTGTGGCTCCATAACAAGCGATGCCCGGTTCCGCGCCCTGCGCGTACGTAGCCAAGCATCCTCTAAACGAGCGATGTCCAGTTCCGCGCCCCGTGCGTTTGTAGCCAAACATTCTCTAGCCCCCGCCAGCAGAAGGGCCACGGAGTCGGTGAGTAGGGCGATGCCCGGTTCCGCGCCCTGCGCGTACGTAGCCAAGCACCCCTAGTCCCGCTCCCGTCGTCGCCCAACGACAACTCAGGGGACGTCACTCAGTATATTACGCTTCCGAGTGACCAGAGGAGCGCCACCGAGACAATAACCCATCCCGGCTTGGGATCGTGAGACACACGCACCCAAAGACAATTTAACTCATGAGAAACTCATTTTCAATAAAACGCACATGATCATGTATGCTCAATGCCATGCAATTAAAATCACATAAAATAACCAACATATCCCGAACATCAGTAACAGCTAACAAACAGCTCCGTCCTCAATCCATTCGACCCCCGAACTCGTCGGACTCAGTCCGGAATCAACAAACCAACCAGATAACAAAATAAATTATTGTAAAGGCAATAATACATTTAAATCTAAAACAAAGTTTGAAAAATACTTACAGTGCTATATATTATTTTTAGAAGGATTGGCGCGCAGCAAACGGTGAACGGAAAGCAACGTAACAGTGCAAATGCACTGTGGCCGTGGGTCGTAAAATACCCACTTTTGAATGGGAACAAACCAAGACACCAAATTGATAGGGAAAGGTCTAGGGATGTTTATGAAGCTAGTGGAAGCGAGTTATGGCCGTGGGTGGCGGCGAAAACGCCGGTTGAAGGCAAAAACGGGTAAATCGGAGTTGAGCTCGTGGGAGCTGCTCCGGTGATTGATCGAGGCCAGGAATGGATGGGTTAGGACTGCAAGAGGTAGGGGAAGAAGTGGTGAAGAGGTGGTGGCCGGAGGTGGAGCGACGGCGCTGGAAACGACTCAAAACTGTGTGTCTTAGTTGGATTTTTTCGGCTAAACGGTGGCACGGTTGGGGATGAGAGTTGGTGGGGTGGTTCACCGGAGGGAGGGGAAGGTTTTGCTGGTGGCTGTGTCGGCCATGCCGGCCGGACGGCGGTGGGCTGGTGGTTGGGGTTGAACGGCGAAATGGGTAAGGTGAGAGAGAGAGATCGGGCGAGCTGGAGAGAACCGGAAGGAAGAAAAGAAGAAAAGAAGAAAAAGAAGAAAAAGAAAGAAAGAAAAAAAAAAGAAAAAGGAAAAGAAAAAAGATGAAGGAAAAGAAATGAGGTCCAATCCTCACTTTTGGAGTCCAACGACTGATCCCACGAAGATAACTTTAAAAGTAAACACATCATAAAGTTAAAATATACTAAATAACTAGTGAAAACCAACTATTTAAAATATAAGCACTATAATATTAATTAAATTAAAATATTCCTTCAGTGAAAATACACGTAAAAACGGGGTGTCACATTTTAAGTTTATTTTTAAACTTAGGATAGGAGGATCTTTGTTGCAAAATTTCAATTTGATAATGAGTTTTGAAGTTGGAAGAAATTGCAACAAAAATCAAGAGTTTTGGCTTTGGAAGTTTTGGCCCTTTGGTTTTTTTTCATAGTTGTGTGTGGTTTTAAATTTTTCTAAGTTGATATTTGAGTTTAGAACAAAATTTACATGATGAATGTAAATTTTGGAGTTATGATGTGAAATCCTTACATTAGGGGTAAAATAGTCATTTTCCACATATAGAGGTTAAAATGGTAATTTTACTCTAAGTTAAAATTTGTCATGTTTCTAATTGTTAGTGATAAAATTTTGAACTTTTAGAATCCCTAATAACAATTTCTAGTGTTTCGTGCTTGATTCCCATAACGCAATGATCGCTAGAAGTTTGCTCTTAAGTTACTATTAGCTTACTGTGTATGTGTGATGGGTGAGAGAACTACAGTTTGTGTATTTCTGCTATCATATATGTCATATCATGCCATGTCACTACATGTTTATCTATTACACACATTATATTCTGTTACAAAATACTTGTCTGCTACATAATCTATTCTGCCATGTATTGCAATCTGTTACAAGTACTTCATGTTATGTTATGCCATATGTTATATGTATGTCATGTCATATAATATTCTCTGATACATGTTATGACATTTTACAAAATATTTTCTATTACATGTTGTGTCATGTTATGAAATGTTGTCTGTTATCTGTTATGTCATGCTACGAAATATTTTTTGTCACAAAGTACGTCATGTCTTTCATCTTACATTCATGTCGTGTTATGTTATCTCAGGGATTTTTTCATTTCATTTCATGTCACGTTTCGTTTCGAGTACAGTTTGTATATCTCGAGAACAATCTTTCCAGTCATGTCAGGTCTGTTTATGTCTATCACAATCCTAAGTGCTAGGATGAGGTAATATCTTAATGAAACTCCTTTATTCACACTAGAGTGTCTAAATTAGTGTGAAATCCTTTGGATTGACAAAGTAAACTCAACGGGCTTTGAATAAGGTTTAATTAACTAGTCACCAGAGCAAAGAAGGGCACTAATGCTGATGGTGCCCTCATAAATTTCAATTTCATCTTATGTATACTTGTGTTGGTGCAGATACCTGACACGGGATATATATAATATGTGTGTCCACAGCAGGTGCAGATACATATGAACTGACATGTACAATACGTGTGTTCATAGTAGGTGCAGATACCTGTGAATTGTCACATATATTAACGCACTAACAGCTGGTACAGATACATATGTTATGATGCGGTAATTGACAGGGAAACAAGGTTCAAAGGGAACTGTGTAGCACCCACGTTTCACTTTCATTAATCACACTTATTTATTGAAGAAGATTCCAAATTTATGTATTTCATGTTCATGGTCGTGTTCAAGTTCACGCTCACGTTCACATCATGTTCAAGTTCAAGTTCAGTCATGTTTCTAGTTCATGTTCATGTCATGTTTGAAGTTCACGTTCAATCATGTTTCTAGTTCACGTTCAAGTAATGTTCGAGTTCACGTTTAGTCATGATTTTAGTTTACGTTCATGTCATGTTTCAAGTTCACCTTCAGTTATATTTTTAGTTCATGTTCTGTTCACGTTTCAGTCCAAGTTATGTCAGTTCATGCCATGTTACATGTCAAGTTATTTTATGCTTACTTATGACTTTGATTATGCATTCATGCCTTTACTACTATGCATGCATCATTAACCTATGTGGAAATTCTCTTTTAACTTGCTGAGATTTGTATCATGGTAGTCTCAACTACCATTCCCCCCCCCCCCAATGGTAGGATATGTGTCAGGACCAAGAGAGGGAGCAGTGTCTGGTAGATTGAATGAGGTTGATTAGACGCTGCCAACACGACACAGAGCTTGTGGCCTCCTTGGTTAGATTCTTAGATAGTATTATGACGTTGTTAGTCGAGTTACGTGAATTGTTCAATGAACTATCCCATTAGTTATATTTTAGTGATGTAATTATGGAGCTTGGTCTCCCATGCTTTTGAGATTACAAGCTTTTGGGACCCGCATTGTAATCATGGAAGTTTATTTTGTCAAGTATGTACGGATCATGTTTTAAGTATTTGAGATATTATCTGTTTCGTGCATAGTGTTGCTCAAGAAAAGAAAATTATCTATTGCGAATATTGCATAATACTAGATGCATGTTAGGAACATTATATCTTTATATGTCATACACGATAGTAGGTAACCTTGTATTGCATGTCTCTACGCTTTAGATGTCTGTCCGATCCCAAGCAAAATCTGGGGGCATCACATGTCTATTCTCTTCTTTTCTTTCCTCTCTCCATCTTTAGACATTTTGTACTTGACAGCTTTGAGCAATCACATAAATTCTTTTAGAAATACCTCTCATCCTTCTAGCTCACTTAAGTTATTACTGTGTTTGGATGTTGAGGTGATCTCAGATGATCTGAGTTAATATGTGAATAGTAATATTTTGTGGGTCTCATTGAGATGTGTTTGAGATATGTGTTTGAATGTATGAAGTAGAATGAAATGAGTTTAATTTTTTTTTATAGAAAATTGAAAAAGTAGTGGGTCCCATTAATGTGTTATTGCATCAATTTTTTGGGAGAAAGTTGGTCTCTTTATCTTATCAAGGATTGAATCACGATTTCAACTAGGTTAAGGATTTGACATGAAGTTGCAGTTGGGTAATTGGAGATTTAGGTGGTCAAGTGGGAATTATTTGTGGACACAATATAGGTTTATGGTCAGGGGTGGTCTTATTGGGTGAAATTCTATGTTTTTAATTTAATGGTGCGCTTAAGAAGGAAATTAACGTAATGGCATGTTAAATGTAGGTTCTAGTTGATGTGAATATGATTTGACTGTATAAAAGGTGTTTTTTTGCATAAAGGTGATTATTGCATAAGTCTTGAGGTAAATAACTATGTTCATATCTGTAACAACCCGATCATTCTTTCTCTTATAGTTACGAGCCTCATTCTACGTACCGAGTGTCGATGGCGTGTTTTTAAAGATACCAAGCGGATTTTGAAGCAAGCCCAATGTTTTAAAGCATTTGAATATTTTAAATGTACTGGAAATATTTATATAGGATATTTTCAATGTTGTTGGACTAAGTTGATTTTAAATAACACAATTATAATATTTTTGAAGAGCTCAAAAAATATGATAATTGTGAAAGATTATTTAATTTAAATGATTTCAGTCATTTAAAAATATTACGAGATTTAAATTTATGTTACAAACTCTAAATTAATTTAAATGGTTTTATTCTCTTCAAGTAATTAAGCAGACTTCATCATTTTATTAATAATGAAATAATATTATTTTATGAACTTTAGTTTATAAAATGATATTCTATCTTAATTCCTCTTAGTGTTTTAAATTAATTAAATGCTTATGCATTTTCAAATCAGTATTTAAGTTCACTATTAGATTGATTTGTAGATCCCAAGATGAAGGGTCTGGATTAAATACGCAAGTCCCTGCTCTTTTCCCCTTACTTTTTCCTTTTCCCTCTCTCTCTCTCCCCTCTCCTCCTCTCCCTCGCCCAATCTACATGTCCAGCCCAGCCCCATGCCACCGTGCCCAGCCTCACCGCACCTCACACCGGCCACTTCCTAGCCACCTCTGGCACTGACCCCTCCACTTGGAACCCAAGCCCACGACAGCTTTCCCTCTCCTCCCTATTTCTCCTCTATATCTCACGGGTTGAGAACCCGTGTACCACTGTGTAACACTGTCGTCAGCCCATGGCCCCACCGAGCACCACCACCTCACCGGTTCTACCCCACTGTCAGTCCCTTTCTCTCCCACGGTCTCTTCCTTCATCACAACTCCCCCTCTCCATTTACACGAAACCCATATGGGTTCCTCCACCATGCCATCGTACACGGCTACCCAGGCCACCACACTGCCACCTATGGTCTCCCATGACCACCATGGCTCCTCTTTGCCAGCCAAGCTCTCCACCTCTTCCATGCCCTCTCACTATCTAATGGGTTTCTCCACCCATTTGGCCTAGATCTGCCGCCCTCCAGTCACCGTGCCGCCACCACCTCGCTACCATAGCTCCACGGCACCTCCGTCAAGCTCCTCCATGTCCAGCCAAGCTCCCTTAGCTCTCCTTCTCCATTTCCCTTGGTTGAGACCCACATCCCAAACTCCTCCACGAGCCACCGTGCATCCACCGCGTGCCACCTCTGCACCACCATGAGGCCACCACTCTAGGACCACGACCAAACCTTTCCCCGCTTAGATCCACACCTATAGCCACTTCTAATAGCCCAAACAGCAACCGTACGAAGTTTAACCACTATGTACGACTCTTCCAATGCCTTCGACCATGACTGGAAGCGAGTGACACATGGTTTATTTCATCGATGGTATAACCCTCTATCCATCATTATTTATATTAAATGTTAGTTGCTAGGTTGTGGATTGTGCTATTAGTATTGTGGAGTTCGCTGTGTAGTGAAGTGTTGAGCATAGTTGTGGACTATGCTATGAATTGTGGTGTGAAATATGTGCTGTAGTAGTGATGTGATGTGGCGGTGTGAAGGGAGTACATGTGGTGTGTACTCCATGTTGTGTAGCGATGCACAGTGTGGCGTGCGTCGTAGTAATGTCTGTTGTAGTATGGATGGAAGAGAGTTCACGTGAAGTGTACTTAATACAATGTCGTGATGCACTGGGTGGTGTGTGACGAAGGTTGGGATGGCGTAGTTGAGGAGCATAGAGTGTATTGTGTGGTGTTGGGAACTATGGAATAGTGTCCCAAAGTAGTTGTGATGTAACCTATTCATAGTGACGAGTGTCATGATGTAGCTTGGGAGTAGTCTCAAGCTACGTGACGCGACAGAGATGTAGATGTAATTGGAGTCCTATTGTATCAAGTGTTGGGATGATCTTGTAAAGGGCCAGGAAGTAGGAAGGTTCTACTGACCGAGTTTGAATAGAAGTTGGTATCGGAGTATGAAGGTTGTTTATACAAGCGGGTGTTCAACGAACTATAAGTTGATCTTAGGTGATAAAGGGTAGGATACATGTGCATCTGGTGAGACATGTGTACTGGACGGATTTACCATATATAATGGGTAATCCATCCTAAGCATGGTTACACAATGTTTAAGCCTCAAAGTTGGCTTAAAGTCATGTGGCATGTATGGATGAGAATGAGGATTGAGTATGGGCTAGGATGCATGAAGGTAGTAATGGGTATATTTTCTAGGATCGGGATGCATGATTTACTTGGTCTAAGTCATGCATCGGAATGTGGTTAATAGGAGAGTAAGACGAAGGTCTTAGTGTCTTAACCCTAAGATGAATCATTGATGTTCACTTTAAAGGATAAGACCTTGAAATAGAACGTTGAATTTGGAAAATGTGACCTAAGTGGGTCCTAGGAAAAAGAAACATGATAAGGAAGACATAGAAGATGGAGGTAGTGACTTTAAATAGATTCATAAGGTTTTAGCATAGTAAATGGCACGTAAGAACATAGGGATAGATGGAGAGTGTTCCAATTGAAGTGTAGTTCTATTTTTAGTTTAGTTGCCTATGTACTAGATTGAGAATGACGTTAAGGTTACGTGTATGCATGTAGGTTGCCATCTCACAAGCACATGAATGGACTACATGAAATGGGTATGTCATGGAGTCCAAGTAAGTATTACGTTCATACTCTTCTAGAGTTTTCTAAATAAATGAAGATGAGAAATGAAATGCTTTTCCTTTACGATACTTTATGAAACGACATGAAACATGTTTTACAAAAGAACGCTAAGTATAAGTTTTCAAGTATAAGTATGTAACGGTCCTCCTTGGCAGCCCCTTTTTATGCACCCAAAGTATTAAGTGTATGTATCTGAATGGATGGTATATGTGGTAAGTATTGATTGTATTTCCACGAAACAAAATGCGAGGCTGACGCCTCATGCTTTAAGCGATACTTCAAATGACGTGAAGAAAGTGTTTTAAAAGGCCCCTATGAAAGATGATGTTTTAAACGATGTCATGAACTGATGTTTTAAATGATGCCATGAAAGATGATGCTTAAGCTCATGCTTTTAAATGACTTTTATGAATGAACGGATTGAAAGAACTGAAAAGAACCAAAATGACTGAATATTTTAATATATGAAACTACGTAACGGCCATGACTGAATGAATGATGATGGGTACCAAAGGACAGGACTGGGCAAATTGCAATGCTGCATAAGTAGTACTAGTAGTGCACCCAGTGCTGCACCCTAACGGAATGGATTCCTAACTCGTGGCTATGGGTAGAATCAAGGTCCAAAAGACTTCTACCCCTCACACACATGGCATAAGAGTGTGCAACGGCCAATGAAAGTGATAAGATAGAATGGATGCATGTTAAGAAAGAATGTATGTATGCTAAGACTCTTTAAGAAATGAAGGCAGCGAGGCGTGGGGAACTGTTTACAAGAATAAATCCATTTTAAAGAAAAACCCCACCTTGTAACATTTTTAAATGAATGAATGTCTATGCATGATATGTATGGAATGATGAATGCATGACTGAAAACCTATGTTGATATATTTTAACTGTATGAAGTAGTGCTTACGAGTTATCAACTCATTTTAGTTTTTATATGTCCTCTCCCAGGGACAAGATGAGCATAAGATGAGCATGACATGTCAAGACGGACACGGCCCAAGAGGAAGAGCAGGGAAGCCTAGGCATGACATTTCGTATGAGAGATTTTAATTGTAAAATTTAATATTTTTCGTTGTAACCTTTTAAATTAAGAAACAAGTTATATTTATAGACATAGAGTCTTTCATATCCTGGCATATTAGGAAAAGAAATTTCAAAACGAAGCGTAATTCCCGTCTCTTTTCATAAAATCATTTTCTAAAGGACCCACCACATGAATGGGCATTACAATATCCTTCTTATAGCTTATTGTAAATAGAAAATTTCATTTTTCAAACTATGCTATACGTACATGTATAAGGATATATATATATGTATATATAGACCGTTCTTTGACAACCTCTTTTCATGTACCATTATTATTACATATGCAAGAAGGTCTAGCGGTATATAGTATCACTATATATCAAATGACTAAAAGATAATGAAAGAGAAGGCTAAATGAAAATTAAAAGAAATGAACTAAAATGAATGCTTGACTATTTGAAAATACTAAAAAGGGATATGACAGTGAAGATGGTACCATGAGATTGAGCTGGATGGAAGCGCTAGAATGCACCATTGGCAATGCACCTTGATGACCCATTCTTGATGAGGCTAAGTGTAACAGCCTACCATAAATTCAATGGAAGAATTTTTTTAAAACCGTAGGAATGTTGTGAAATCCCAGAAAGGTTTCACAAATCGAGCGACTGCTTAGGTTTTAGTCTGTCATCATAGTTGGTTTCCTACCCACTATAGCCACAAAAGTGCATTTTTAATAATTTTTGAAGTACTTATGAGAATGAGTTTGAGAAACAAATTGCACCATTACTCTTAGATGAATATTTATGATTTTACATTGTAATAATACATTTCTCAATTTCGAGATGAAAAGTACTCAGGAATGCCTTTTCTTTTATCCAGGGCACTTAGGAGTTGAATTTTACAAAAAGAATTGTACCACCAGACTCATGTGATTATTTAGGATTTGATAATGCAATGTTTATTCTTGCAATTTTTCAGGTGAATAGGCTAACCTAAGGAGTAGCTTGCAACACGACTAGGATATCCATAATCCTTTCTACAAATTGGAGCATCGAAGCGATGAGTTCCTTGTCGTCACATCATGGCCTAATAGGCCTCCTCCAAGTGATTCTCTGCTCCACATCCTGATACATGATCTACCATTTTGGGCAGAATGGTAGTTGCGACTACTAAGTGAAATTTGATTCTAAATTTCAGCAAGTTAATAACCAACTTAAGCTAGCAGTATATAAATGCATGCCTGACAGTAAAAGACATTAATGCTGACATGTACATAAATGATCATTATATAAATTGGCAAATAGCATGACATGTGCTAACATAACCTTAACTGAACATGAACTGAACTTAAACATGACATGAACATGAACTGAAGTTGACCATGAATTGATTTTGACATGAACATGAAATGAAATTGAACATAAATTGAACATCAAATTGACTGAATTGTATTCGTGTCTCATGGGGTTAGCACGATGTCGTTATCTCATGGGGTTTCCATGATGTTTTTGTCTCATGGGATTTCTGATGGGCCCAAGGTGGACCAAGTCATAAAGATCCTTTTCACGTTTCAGAATGGCAATTACAAGATCAAGAGTTAGGAAGATCAAGGAAGCTATGCAAGGATGAGTGAAATTCACTTGAGACGTGTTTAGCAAGAGCCCAATATTCAAGATGGGCTTGAGAGAATGAGATCCAGTTTTCAACTATGTGATACGCTATGGAAGACACGACTTGGGCATATTGTTATTGAAGGCCATGGACTTATTTATTTCATTAAAAGGGTATATTTTATTTGTCATAGGAATTAATCTAGAATAATTGGACTTGAGGAATGTCCAGCCCACATGTCTTATTTTTAATGAACTAGGTTTTTGGGAAGGCTTTGTATTTTGGCCAAGGGCTTGTTTTGAAAGTTATTATTTTATTTGAACTAGGGTTTTAGAAGTACTGTAGCTCGGCACTGTTCATGCTACAGTACCGCCGCACTATTCACTAGGGTTTTTAGGGATTGTTGTTTAAACCACTTGTTGTCTCATTTGAGAACGTAAGACATTATTGAAATTTGATAAATTTTATTCATTGTGAGTTGAGTTTATCTCCTGTTATTCTTGATTGAACATTTGAACTTATCAAAGGTAAATCACAACCTTTGTGGCATTCCTCCTTTGTAATTTGGGTTCTTGAGACAAATTCTTCAACAGGTCTAGATTTTCATATAATCTAGGTTCTTGAAACAATTTCTCATTGGGTCTAGATTCCTCCATCCAATAGACTTTATATTGGCTTTCTTGGGTTTGTTTCTCTAATATTGTTGTTGGGTCTCAAAGTGAGTCGATTGGGGTTCACATCATTTGGTATCAGAGTAAGGTTTCCAATCAGGTCTGATTCTATCTTTTATTTATTGTATCGTTATTCTAGGGCTTCAATGTTCTAGGGTTACAAAGAAAAAAAAGTAGAAATTCATTTTTCCTAGGGCTGCCAAATTATTCTATCATTTGGATTTCGTGTTCATCATCATAGGGTGGCTAAATTGCTTATTTGAGGACTACCAAAATTTGCACCATCTAGGGTCTAAAATTTCTAGGGTTTCATTGATTCCCTTCTATTTGCTTCTCAATTTTTATGTGCTTGAATTCAATTGTTTGATTATCACAATTGAATATTTCTGTTTGTGATTGAATTGTTGAGAAAAGAAAAGAAAAGAAAAGAAAGGAAAAGAAAAGAAAAGAAAGGAAAAGAAAAAAATTTGAAAAAAAAATGAATAGAAAGAAAATGATTTTGGGTATAGTTGTTTGAAATACTTTGCCATATGAAATTGAGTGATTTGGCATTGATTGAGCGTTATCTTTAAAGGGGTTGAATACATCTTTCCAGTTGGTATCTTATTTCGTAATTACTCTTTCCATCCTATAAATTCCTTTAGTCTCGTGTCATTTTATTCCTTCTGTATTTTCTCTTGTACTTTGTTTTCTTGGACCTAATTACTAGTTTGAACAAAATAAGGTTGTATTGTCTTGATTGAGTTCAATTAGTTCTTAAAGAACTTGAGTGGGAAAACTCTTGAGGTAAAAGGCAAGAGAGTGTGAGATCATTATTGAGAAAAAGCCAATTAAGACTGAAACACGAGTGGAGTGCCATTATTCGATTGTAAACACGTAAAGGAGCGTGTGAGGTCTTTTTTTCACTAACATTCTTTTTGTGCAGCATATACTATGTCTCATAATAATGACTCAACATCAAAGGGGGTGGCAGACAATTTATTCTTTGTCTTGCAGTCCATGCAACAAAAATTTGAAAGGTTAAATTTGAAGTTAGGGGAAGTGAGGGATAAGATGGAACAACAAAGTGCATTGATTAGAAATTTGCAAAGTGGGAGAGATAGGAGGAGACGTGAGCCTAGTGATGAACATAAGTATAAGAATGAGGAGTATGGTGAGTCTCTTGTTGTCAGGCGTGCTCTCAATATACAAAGTAAGATGAATGATACAGAGCTGCAAAGAGAAAACATTTTTCATACTAGATGCCACATCAACAACAAGGTATGTAGTATGATCATTGATGGAGGAAGTTGTACTAATTTTGCTAGCACTACTTTAGTTGAGAAATTGAATTTACCTACTTTGAAACACCCTAAACCATACAAGTTGTAGTGGTTGAATGATTGTGGGGAGGTTAGGGTAAATAAGCAAGTGTTAGTATCTTTTTCAATTGGGAAGTACAAGGATGAGGTCATTTGTGATGTAGTGCCTATGCATTGCGGTCATATTTTGTTGGGGAGGCTGTGGCAGTATGATAGAAGGGTGATCCATTATGGGGTCAAGAACATATATAGCTTTGTAAAGGATGGTAAAACAATCAAGCTTGCTCCTTTAACCACAAAACAGGTCCATGAGAACCAACTGAAGTTGAAAAGTAAGGTTAAAAGGAAAAAGTGAAACTGAGATTGATGAAGAAAGATAGAGTAAAAGTGAGATTGAGCAAAAAAGAAAGAGTGAAATAAACAAAGAGAGTGAGAGTTCAAAAAAAGATGAGAGTGAAAGAACAAAAGAATGTGAAATGGAAAAAGAGAGTGAGAGTTCAAAAAAAGATGAGAATGAAAGAAAAAAAGAAAGTGAAATGGAAAAAGAGAGTGAGAGGAAAAAAAAGAATGAGGCCGAAACATCAAGAGAAAAAGAGAGTGAAAAAAAAATAGAGAGATGGCTGAGAGTCAAAAAGAAAGAGTGGAGCCATGGGAGAAAAAAGAAAGAGAGATTGTAGAGAGAAAAGGGAAAATAAAAGTGAGTTTTTATGCTAAGGCAAATTTTAATACTAACGGACTTAACAAATATTTGCCTAGTGTTATTATCTCTTTGTTGCAGGGATATGAGGTCATGATTCCTAGCGGTATGTTTAGTGGATTGCCACCTATTAAAGAGATAGACCAATACATTGATCTAATGCCAGGTGCGACAATCCCTAGCCGACCTTTATTTGAAGAGCATAAGTCATTGATGCACTTGAAGGGATAAGTTAAGTTCAATAGAATGCATAACAAGTGGGTTCAATTCATTGAGACATTTCCTCATGTTATTCAGTACACACATGTTAAGAAAAATTTTGTGTTTGATGCTTTAGCAAGAAGGTATGTCCTTGTCATCATTTTAGATACAAAATTATTGAAACTTGAATATGATAAGAAATTGTATGTTAATGATGATGGCTTGGCTAGTGTGTATAGAGTATGTGAGAAAACATCGTTTGGTAAGTTCTATAGACTAGATTGGTACTTATTTAGCAAGAAAAGACTTTGTGTGCCTACTAGTTTTATGTGTGAGTTGCTGGTGTGTGATAGACATGGAAGTAGTTTGTTAAGTAACTTGGGTGTGTTGAAGATTTTATACGTATTACATGAGCACTTTTGGGCGTATTATTTGCCATTTATTCACGTGTTGCATGAACGTTTGTGGCAGTATCATTTGCCATTCATTGACGTGTTGTATGAATGCTTGTGGGAATATTATTTGCCATTCATTGAAGTTGTATATAATTTCAGTTGTCATTTTGGTGTAAAGAAGAGTTTAGGTGTATTGCACGAATACTTTTGGGAGTATGGTTTGCCATTCATTGAGGCCGCATATAATTGGAGTGATCATTTTGGTGTAAGGAAGACTTTAGATGTGTTTCATGAACATTTGTGTTAGTGTCATTTTTCATTCATTGGATTGTTTCATGAACGTTTGTGGGAGTATCATTTTCCATTCATTGAATTGTTGCATGAACGTTTGCAAGGGTATCATTTGTCATTATTAGAGTTTGCATATAATGAAACCATGCATACTACCATTTTTTATTCTTATTTTGAAATTGTATATGGTTTTAATCCACTTACTCCTTTAGTATTGATGTTTTTGCTTGTTGATGACAGGAGTGGCTTGGATAGACCTTTTTACATTCTTGAGAAAATTAATGACAATTCATATCAAGTGGATCTTTTAGGTAAGTATCATATTTCTACTCTTTTAATGTATCTAATCTTTTTTCCTTTGATCTAGCTGGAGATTCGAGGTCGAATCCTTTTGAGGAGAGAGGGAAAATGATGTGAACCCCAATAGCTTTGCTTTGAGACCCAACAACAATATTGGAGAAAAAAACTCAAGAAAGCCAATATCAAGTCTATTGGATGGAGGAATCTAGACCCAATGAGAAATTGTTTCAAGAACCTAGATTATATGAAAATCTAGACCCATTGAAGAACCCGTCTCAAAAACCCAGATTACGAAGGAAGAACGCCACAAAGGTTATAATATTTACCTTTGATAAGTTCAAACGTTCAATCAAGAACAAGAGGAGAAAAACTCAACTCACAATGAATAAAATTCATCAAATTTTAATAATGTCTTACCTTCTCAAATGAGGCTACAAGTGGTTTAAATAACAATCCCTAAAACCTAGTGAATAGTGTGGCGGTACTATAGCGTGAACAGTGCCGAGCTACAGTACTTCTAAAACCCTAGTTCAAATAAAATAATAACTTTCAAAATAAGCCCTTGGCCAAAATACAAGGCCTTCCCAAAAACCTAGTTCATTAGAAATAAGACGTATGGGCTAGACATCCCCCAAGTCCAATTATTCTAGATTAATTCCTATGACTAATAAAATATGCCCTTTTAATAAAATAAATAAGTCCATGGCTTTCAATAACAATATGTCCAAGTCGTGTCTTCCATAGCGTATCACATAGTTGAAAACTGGATCTCCTTCTCTCAAGCCCATCTTGAATATTGGGCTCTTGTTAAACACGTCTCAAGTGGATTTCACCCATCCTTGCATAGCTTCCTTGATCTTCCTAGCTCTTGATCTTGTAATTGCCATTCTGAAACGTGCAAAGGATCTTTACGACTTGGTCCACCTTGGGGCCCATCAATTTCTATGATACTCTTGTCCCAGGGGGTTTCCATGATAGTGTAGTCTTGTCTCGTGGGATTACCACGATTCAATAATAATTACTTGAACAATAACTTGATTGTGCATGGACGTGACATAACTAGACTTAAAAGATATTTTTCATGGAATTGTATAACTCATGACATGGCATAACGTGACATAATATGTAACAAATTAACATTTTGTGACATAGCATAATGTGTAACAGATAAACAATTCGTGACATAGCATAGTCTGTAATAGATAAATATTTCAACAAGTTAATAACCAACTTAAGCTAGAAGTATATAAATGCATGCATGACAGTAAAAGACATTAATGCTGACATGTACATAAATGATCATGACATAACTTGGCAAATAGCATGGCATGTGCTAACATAATCTTAACTGAACTTAAACATGGCATGAACATGAACTGAAGTTGATCATGAATTGATTTTGACATGAACATGAAATGAAACTGAACATAAATTGAACGTCAACTTGATTGAATTGTATTCGTGTCTCATGGGGTTAGCACGATGTCCTTATCTCATGGGGTTTCCATGATGTTCTTGTCTCATGGGATTTCCATGATACTCTTGTCCCAGGGGGTTTCCATGATAGCGTAGTCTTGTCTCGTGGGATTACCATGATTCAATAATAATTACTTGAACAATAACTTGATTGTGCATGGACGTGACATAACTAGACTTGAAAGATATTTTTCATGGAATAGTATAACTCATGACATGGCATAACGTGACATAATATGTAACAAATTAACATTTTGTGACATAGCATAATGTGTAACAGATAAACAATTTGTGACATAGCATAGTCTGTAATAGATAAATATTTCAGCAAGTTAATGGTAGTTGTGACTACTAAGTGAAATTTGATTATAAATTTCAGCAAGTTAATAACCAACTTAGGCTAGCAGTATATAAATGCATGCATGATAGTAAAAGACATTAATGCTAACATGTACATAAATGATCATGACATAACTTGGCAAATAGCATGACATGTGCTAACATAACCTTAACTTAACATGAACTAAAACTAACATGAACGTGACATGAATTGAACTTGAAACTAAACATGATCTGAATATGAAACTGAACATGAACTGAACTTAAACTTGACATGAACATGAACTGAAGTTGATCATGAACGATTTTGACATGAACATGAAATGAAACTGAACGTCAACTTGACTGAATTGTATTCGTGTGTCATGGGGTTAGCACGATGTCCTTATCTCATGGTGTTTCCATGATGTTTTGTCTCATGGGATTTCCATGATACTCTTGTCCCAGGGGGTTTCCATGATAGCGTAGTCTTGTCTTGTTGGATTACCACAATTCAATAATAATTACTTGAACAATAACTTGATTGTGCATGGACGTGACATAACTAGACTTGAAAGATATTTTTCATGAAATTGTATAACTCATGACATGGCATAACATGACATAATATGTAACAAATTAACATTTTGTGACATAGCATAATGTGTAACAGATAAAAAATTCATGACATAGCATAGTCTGTAACAGATAAATACTTCATGACATGGCGTAACGTGAAACAGATAAATATTTTATAACATGGCATAATATAGCATATATATAATATCATAAAAACATTAATGATGGTTTCTGACCACAACCATATTACATACACAATATTCTGGAAGTAAGTTAGAGGCTAATTTAGAGTGCATAGTATGATGAATAAAATGCGCAAATAAATGGGAACTATAAGGAGACATTTCTAAAAGTTAGAAACTCCTTCCTAGTAAAATTGGAAACATATAAATACTATCTTGAAGTAAAATTATCATTCAACTCTCTACATGTGGGAAAATAACCATTTTATCTCTAATTTAAGGATTTCACATCCTAACTCCAAAACTCACCAAAATTTACATTTCTCATGTAAATTTTGTCCTAAATCTAAATATTTAATTAGAAAAATTTAAAATATAACACAATGATATGAAACAAGTTTAGGCCAAAACATGTACAATGCTAAACTCTTATTTTTGTTGCAATTCTTTCAAACCCTATCTTTCATGCTAAAACTAAAATATACAACATAAAAAATCCCATATCTCTTTTCCTATACATATTTATCTGTTAATGTCATGGTTACATATGATGAGTCACCCGAGTCCATCATGAAATATTTTTCAAGTCTAGTCATTTTACGCCCATGTATAGTCAAATTATTTTCAAGCCATCATGGTAAGAACATGAGACAAGGGTATGCTATCATGGTAACCACGTGAGACAAAACTACTCTATCATGGTAACCCCATGAGAAAAGACTACACTATCATGGTAAACCTATGAGATAAGAATATTGTAGCAACTCAATAAGACAAGCACATCGTGATAACCCCACGAGACAAGAATACATTTTCATGTTAATTTATTATGGGTTACATTACTTTTCAAGTCTACTCATGTCATGTTCATGTCAAGTTCATTTTATGTCAGTTTCAGTTCATGTTAAGTTCAGTCATGTCATGTCATGTCCATTTTTAGTCATGTATTTTCAATCTAACACATGTCATGTTATTGTCAAGACTTATTATGGCGCCCCTAGCCCCCACTTGGGATTTGGTGGTGATTGAGACTCTGGGACATGCAACACAAGGCTACACATCCCTCGTACATGATAGATAATATGCAATGCTCCTAGATAGTCTAGCAGTATGCAATAAACATTTAGTGGAAATCAATAAAGGTAAGGAGAATCTAAGCAATGTTGTAGGCAATTGCAAAGTACATGGTACAAAAAATACTTTAACCCCAACCTTGTCCCATCATTGACATCCATAAATAAAGAGATTTTTCAAAATATAGTATGAGTTTGCATTTCCCAAAACGTGAGACCAAAATATTTCTTGCCATATATCAAGTTCCAAAAGCATTTTCCCACTTATGGGAAACAGGTCTCAACACTAAACATCTCTTCTCTCTCTCTCTCTCTCTCTCTCTCTCTCAATAGCGGTTCATCTTCACCCACTTCTCCAAAGCCTGGTCCTTATCCCTATTATTGAGGCATCGTGACTCCTCAATAAATTGGAGGATCCTAAAGATCTCATGATCTATAGCCTCTAGGTGCTCCAAAATAGTGGGCTCTGGCCTACTAATGCACATCTTAGGCATGATCCTCTCTGGAGGAGGGGATGCCGTTCTCTTTCTCTTGGTCATCGGCATAACCTTTTATTCCTATAACAACTTCTACCATTTCGGGGGAGGAATGATAGTGAAAAATTGCAACAGTGAGATTTCAAGAAATCTCAGTAAGTAATGACACGATATACCACAGTTAACACAAGCATACAAGTGGTATATCATGCAATGAATGCATGGACATGTACATAACTCATAACTGAGACTGAGCTGTCACTCATGCATTGACCATTATTAAAACTTGTAACATAGACTTTACATTTTTGGAAAATGTACTTTCATCATCATTCATAACTTAGTTAATCACGTGATCTGAAACATATCATATAATATCGCATGATTCATATCATGTGATCCATATCATATCATGTAGGCATGTGGCCTCATTCTTATAACACTTGTGGATACATCACGGCTTTCCTATTAACCGTGTGTTCCTGCTAGTTACCTCACCATCACTGGTCCGTGCACAGTGATAACTATGTCTTAACATAACTTAACTTATTAACTAGACAATACTATGTCGGGTTACATGCCTTGTGCACCCACTAGCATTAGGCACTACCCCGCTGATGCAGGGGGATCCGAGACAGATGATGCTGAGCTGTCAGATTGCACCTTGGTGGCACTGAGATACCATGAGTTGGTAGATCAGCGTAAAGGCGAGAATTGATTGTGATATGTTCCTCATTGGGGCCGTTTTGAGTGCGTTTCAGTCTTTTGGCCATAACTTTGGCTACGGGTGTCGGAATCACACATAAGACCCCAATTAGGAAAGCTCCTTTCGGCGCGCACACTGTCCACATCAAGCATGGCTCCATGTGCCTTTTTTTTTACCTCAAATTTTGCTGTTTTCCTCTCCGAATCACTAGTTTTAGTTATTTTTTACTATTTCTGGTAATATTTCGCTTGTTAGTTAGGAAGTCATTTTAAATCTGATTTGGGCCCCATTTTTTGTAGATTGCTTATTTTATTTCGAGTTTCAATTTAGAGTGATTTCTGAGATTTTTCTATTTTTGGCAAAATTCGGATAAACACGATTTTTGGCTATAACAGTCCGGCTTGTGGACTGATTTTGAGGATTGCTTGATTTTATAATATTCCGTTAAACCCTAGAGACTTTTCTCTCTGGTTTTGGGTGATTTTTCTCCTGTGAATCATATGTTGGAACTAGCCTGCAGGATAATCGCTATTCTGTCCGGCGTCACCCGCTCTGACATTCTTTTAAAAGAATTCATCCGAGGCACATCGATAGTCCTTTGTCGACCTACGAGTTACCACTCCATTCTTAAGCACTACAAAGTGGACAGAGGAGTTTTGCTAGGACATACCCCCGCCCTAGCATTTGGGGTTGTGAATTTTTTTTTAAAAACATTACTTTATTTCCAAAAACCATTTTTGTTCTTGAAAACATTTCTCTTTGAAACCACATTTCCCAAATTCATATGACATGAGACTTAAGACATGTGTGCTAGTAATTGACATATGCCATATGAGATACCATGCATGAAATAAGCAAGCATAACGTATTTAATTCATAGCATGATAACATAGAACTCATAAGATCTTGAAACACAAACATGGAACTAGGTAAACTAGCCTTGGCTGAAACATACATGCACAAGAACATGGAAAATCATTACTTAAACATGCTTCAAACTTCATCCAAGATGCTTAGAAATCATGGCATAGTAAAATAAGACATGAAATCATGGCATTTGAACAAGATCTAAGTTGCTTAAAGTAGGGTAAAACTGAACCATTACAAGTCTTAAAACATCAACATCATTTTTCTTAAAACTGAAACATGTAAGGAATCTTATCACCATTTTTCATCATAAACTGATTCACATTAGCCATTCCATAATCAAATTCCAAGTTCATGTAAGAATATTCAATCAAGCAAACAAGAATAGCAACCAAAGTAATAAAAACAAACCAAGGATTTACCCAAAAGTATACATGCATTAACAAGAAGTAAGTTGAGTGTATACTTACAAAAATCCATGGAGATTTACAAATAGCAATCTATAAAATGAATTGAAGTGTAACTTGTTAGAATGAGGGTTCTAAAAACCCTAATTAATGAGGTTAAAGTGCGTGTGTGATTGCTAAGGCTACCACTCAAGTTTTAACACCAATAGGTCCATCAGTTTCTAGGCTTTTGAGTCAAGAAGGTGAAAAGACATGTAGTTGGCTGAATACATGAAGGATTTGGACTTCTCATTATTTGGCTTATACCAAACCCTAGTTGGGTCCTTAAGAAGACGTGTGAGATTGTGAGTGTTTAGTCAAAATTGAAACTATTTAGAGATTCTCATCTCCATGAGTTGATAATGTGTCATGTGTGGGTGTGTGCGTGAATCAAGAAAGTGAAAAATCCTTTGAGTGCTTGTGTGAAGGAGAATGAGGAAGGTGATAACATGAGAGGTCTAAAAATGGCAAAAGAAAACCCTTGGGCATGTAGCTCTCTCCCCTTTATATAGAACTTTCCCACAAAATCTTATTGGTCACTTGAAACCCATTGCATGAAGGAGAAATGGCATAGCCCTTCTTCCTTCCCATTTGCTATCCATGTCCCTTCATTTTCATCATGAGATTGCCTTGGAAAAGACCAAAGCTTGAGGTGGCGTGTGGGGTTCCTCCCCTCTTGGCCGACTGCCTCAAATGCCACTCTCAAAAGTGTCTAAGTGCAATGTACCTTAGGGAAACTAGGTAAAATTACTCACTAGTCTCTTCCTTTTCCCAAAATAAGATGTTGCATGGATGCCACATGGCTTAGGCATGTGGAGGCTTCTAGATGTCACCTCTCTCTCTCTCTCTCTCTCTTCCCTATAGAGATCTTTCCCCTTCCATGCACATTCCCTAGGTGACCTTCCACTTCCCAAAGCCTTTGTTGTAACCCTAGTTAACAAGTGGCATGTGAGTGTGTGTCTTGAGTGTGGTGGCCGAAACTTTAGGGTTAAGATAGTTTTTTGTGCAAATGTCCTTTCATCTTTTCTTCTAGAAACTCCTTGCATGGTCAACACTTGGCGAAAATCTAGGAAAACTCATGGGTGGGAGTGTGAAACTCTTTTCTTCTAGTGGTAGGAGGAAACCAAAAATCCTTCTTGTCTTTTGGCTTTCCCCACAAACCCTTCTTTGAAATCCCTTTGATCTTCTCTATGCACCACTTCCCTATGCATGCTTCTCTTGGAAATTGAAAAGGTGTTCATCTAGAAGATGCTAGGCATGTGAGATGGCTTGGCTGAGTGCCTCTTGGTTTTCTCTATGCATCTCATCATTTCATTCTTCTAGAAGCATCCTTGCATGAGTGATAAATGGCAATGCTACTAGGGTTAGGCGTGCAAGCCTTCCCTTCGGCTTTCCTAACACTCTTCTCTCCCCCTTGGCCCATTATCAACACTCGATACCATTAGGGTTTAAATGTTAGGCTAAAGTCCAAGTGGGCTTGGGTTTTCCCTTATGGCTGAATTACACTAAGAGCTCGTAGGGCTAAAATTGATAATTAAGCTCTCTTCTTCCCTTAAATCACTAGGGCCCTCTATCACTAAGGCAAGAACATATTCCATGGCCCATGCTTCACTATGTCGGGTCATCACACTTGTCATGCATATTCATGTTCATATCATGACGCATTCATGCCATTTTACCGTCATGCATGCATACGTATACTATTAGTAACTTGGTAGTTCACTTATTGAGTTTTGTAAATAAATCTTACTTGGTAGTCACAACTACCATTTTCCCCATAATTGTAGATGTTGTGTCAAAATATTGTGAACTAGTGCCTAAAGGACTCAACTAGGTTTACTAGTCCATAGAGAGATGACGATGAATTGATAATTATGGTTATCCACTTTCTTGACACGAGTTTAGGAGGTCATAGCCACTTTCTTGACACGAGTTTAGGACGTAGTTAAGGGCTATTTGGATAGTGACATGAGATGCGATGGTTTTAGATGAAAATTGAATAAAATATTGTTAAAATATTATTTTTTAAAATTATTAATGTTTGAAATTTGAAAAATTGAATTGTTTATTATATTTTGTGTGGGAATTTGAAAATTTTCTAATGATTAGATGAGCTGAAATGAGATGGTTTTTTAATCCAAACAGCCAGTAGAATAGATTTTATTTCCAAAGTGTATTTACGGAGAGTTGTGTAACAGCCCGCTAGAAATTCAATGGTAGAATTTCTAAAGACTTGAGGAACCTCGTGAAAACTCCGTAAGTTTTCATGAATCGGCTAATTGCAAAGGTTTTAGTCTGTCAACATAATCAGTGTTATCATTCACTATAGTGCCAAAAATGCGATTTTAATCGTTTTAGGTAGTTAGAAGTGTCAGAATACGTTATAGTCTACACCACTAGACTCAGTTGAATATTTAGGATTTTATAGCGCAATAATCCATTTTCATAATTTCGGACAAAACAGCTGTTCAGAACTGTGAATTTATTTATAGGGACACTTCGGGATTGAGTTTTGGTAAACAGTTTTTACTGTAGGTTAATATGAATATTTAGAATTTTTTAGTATTAAGTTTATTATGCTTTTTTCCGGAGTGAATAGTAACTTCGATAAGCGTACTAAGTGCAGTGTTTTCAAAATCATAGTGTGGAATGTCCAAATTAGGTTAAAGAAGTTTTATTTGGACACTTGGCAAGATCTTAGCCACACATAGTGAGTAGTATTAAATACTTGGCATAAAGATGAACCATTAGATGGATTTGTGAAGGAAATCAAGGTGTAAGATCATGCCACCTAAGCAAAACCTTTTTCATCTGATCAACCAAATTAAGCCAGATCAAAGAGGGTTTCAACCCTAGTAAAACCCTAAATGGTTGGAATCCAATTGAAACCCCAAAAACTTGGTTGAAACCGAAACCCTAAACGGTTTCCCCAAACCCTAAAGTTGGCCTTTAAACCCTTTTTGATCCAATTTCTAGCATTGTGTTTAATCACTTGATTAAATCACTTCCACATGCTATTAATTTCTCAAATTATTGTTATGACATCTTTATCCAACCTTTTAAACCTTGGAAATTTGATTGGGCTAAGAAAAATTGGATTTGGGCTTGATAACATCTCAAACCCTAACCAAACCTCCTTTAAACCCCAAATTGAAGCCCACTTGGTTGGGGCCCACCAAGGCCCACGAATTTGGACACCTTGGCAAGACTTCTTGGAGAAGTTTCCTCCCCCACATGGTAGACCATTCACTGCCCTTGGCTGCACCCAATAGTGCCTTGATGAGATGGAGAAACCCACCCCATCAACCTCCATAACTCACAGCTTCTGCAGGCAGTCCTTTCCCCTCTCTATTCTCCACTTTATGTCACATATCTACCTTCAATCAATGGTCATTCAAGTCCATACCTTCCCCCTACAGAAGTCTTGAGTCGTGCAAGACACACTTACTTCCATTTCATCACTTCTTCACCCTATTCTTAGAGAGAAACCCAAAAGAACTCTCTCGGGCAGATTTCTGGGTTTTTTTGCGTGGAGCTCTTCGACCCTTTGTAAGTATTTTCACACGATGTCTCCTTCATAAACATTGTTCCTCCTTGAGTATAGTTTCTATAGATATATTATTCGTATCATTCCATGGTCATTTGGTCAGTCACAAGTAGGACTGTTCATCCTGGTTTTGGACCGGATATTCGGGTATACCCGGCCCGGAACCCAGATTCCAAATCCGGACTGGGTTCCGGACCGGATTTACCTCGGTTATGACCCGGTTCGAAACCCGGATTCATCTGGGTTTTTATAACCCAGAAATCCGGGTTCCAGCATTTAACTGGATTTTTTTTTAACACTACAAAGGATATATACCATGAAATTTTTTTTCCAGGAAAAGATGTTCTTGTAACGCTTTTTTGTTTTAATTAAAGCCTATATTCTATTACATTTGGAAAAACATTTTTTTTTATATAGAAAACTGATAATATTTTTAACTAAATGCATCTAAAAAATAGAAATTCAATATTTATAACCCACTTCATATTACATTATTTGGTATTTAATTACATTACAAAATACAAATTATTTGCTATTGTATCATCATCAGTTCAATCAAAAGAGCTTGTACAATACTCTGCTAGATCCTGATCTCCTTCTTCACTGCCCCATTTGGATCTTCTGCGATGGGTCTATTTTCACCATCCCCATCAGTTTAATCAAACCTTTAGAAAGAAAGTTTAATTAAACCTCAACGGCCAGCCATTGATTATGATTGGTAGAGTATGACGTAAAACTAGAAGAACCATAAACTGCAAATAAAAGACAAATAAAACACCCTGATTGTTACAGTGGTGTGATCTGGTAAGTCAGCCTAACAAGGATCATAATACATGGCCAATCAATAGAATTGCTGTTTGAGGGTAAAATGGAATTATGTTCTTAAAATACTCTAATTCAATAGCATGCACATCACAAGCATAAAATCGGGTCATTATTTTGGAATTGGAAGTCAAAGGCATCAAAACCTGTATCCACCAGCTTGGACAGCAAGGCTGTGAAGAACCGTATAAAACAGCTCTTTATGCAGTAGGCTGAAAACCTTAATCACTGTCACCAAGTGGTCAACAACTGTAAACCAAGTAACAGAATAAGTAAACTACTGCCAAGTATCATTATTAGTATCTATCTTTTAAGTCATACCAGCATGGCAGAGAGAGAGAGAGAGAGAGAGAGAGAGAGAGAGAGTACAATTATAGCAACTACACGGCAGCAAATCAAGCTTCTTGAAGAAGGAGCTGAATATTCATCAAAGTTGGTGTTTAAAAACTCATGATCACTAGTAACCATTGGTATAAATTGAGGGTCGTGCAGGTCCCTTCTGGAAATCTCCCAATTTCTGCTGAGGAGAGTATCACAAAAGGAACATGTTTAATGAGTTAAAGAAAAAAAAATCCAAGTTCCATTGCTCTAAAATAAAATAGGAAATATCAACTAAAATTAAGTGCATCCAGGTGAAGGATACCTGAGATTTATTGGAATGCCACCATAGTGAAATAGAGGCGGAGGTGCCGTATAACCTGGCTCATAATGCTGCAGTTTCAAAGTTCAAGCATCAAAGAGCTAGTGATCATTTCTTCTTACTTGAGATGATTAAAATAAAAAGTTAGTTTATAATAAATTACATAAAACAAAGGCAGACCTGACGGCAAATCTCACAGATGGCGTCACCCTTCTCATTGCACCACCTTTGAACACATTTACGGTGCGCATATTGCAATATTTAAATAGGAATCTAGTCATTGTTTTTTTATAAGAAATCTAGTCATTGTTTGGAGCCTAAAAGCCAAGAGCGTAAGTTCCACATCAGAGAGAATTTTATATGACCAATTCATACCATAGTCCAGGATAACTCTCCATTAGTCTAAGTTCACTACTACTTGCTTGCTGAGGATCACATAAAAATATATTAATGCTCATTGTTTATGACAACATCTTTGTCCAGAGATTGGGCAGCCCAATCAGCTCTGCTGTGAGTCTAGTTTCTTAGTGATCAATTAAATACCCAGTCACCAAAGATATATCACTTATGTGTTTAGAACCTAATTTAACATATCATTATTCATATTTACTATAACTGTTTTGGCCAATCACATTAGTGGAGTGCACAAAGAGTACGCAAAAGTAACTGTATGTAGAAGAACTTTTTAAGTTGGATCATCCAACTGATCACCAAGTAAAAAGTAAGTTGGAGTGCCAAATCCAAAACAAGGGATGGGCGTTGAGTTGGTGTACTTGAATTTACTGGGAACAATGAAACCAGCTAACTACCCAATTTTATCGGAGATGGTTCAATCAAATAAAAAGCTAGAAAAAGGTTGTCCTCTAGAAGTTATAAGCATTCTTTTCATCGTGAGCCAAGTCAAAAGTGTACAGAAATATTTATGAACACAATCAATAATTAAACTCAACAAGCCTCAAATCTCGAAGTAAAGGAGCAGTTGCCAAAGTAAGCTACCAACCGACCTTCAAGCTGTCGCAGCAAGAACAGGGCATCTCCATGTTTGACTCTTCATCCTCATCATGGCAAATCCTACATTCTACCAATTTACTTGTACATAAACTAGTACTGACATGCATCCTATAGGAAGAACTCAAATAATTTTTGCTGTGTAAATGCAGTCTTGTTTGATCTGTGACATGGACATCTACATGCAGCATGTCCTGTGTTCCTTTCCTATGATTCATCCTCCTTTCATTTAGCTCAACCACAACCAATATAACGACCCCCCATAAAGCATGGAAGTACCATTTGTAATTTTCTCCTAAAAAATAAATTGAACTCAACGACTCATGTAATCTACCAAACTATCCTAACCATTATTATTTCAATATTCAAACATGCATATTTACACATATTAAACTTTGTTTTCCACTTTATGAGTTGGGTCTCTGCCTATATTTGTAAGAAGGACAATCCATTTTCAAACTTCATGAGTTACACAGCTTTGGGTTGTCTTAATACAAGCAGATAAGTTCTTTTAATCAAAGAAATCTTCAAGCTTATCTTAGGAACAGAAATGGAGATCACTGGGTAGCTCAAACATGAAGTACTTGGTTGATATTCCAAAGATCAACGGCTATAATACATTCACTAAATGCACCCAATTCACATCTGATCACTGCAAAGCCCTTATTAAAAAAATAAACATGTTTCTCTTGTCAACGACTAATCATGTAGAATGGGAAAATTAATAATTTAACATAAATAATTGAAGCTTAGGGCATAATCTCTATTTGCCAGAGTACATCTTTTTAAACATAGAATACAACCAATAATACGAAGCAGAAAATAGATTAAAATAAACTGCAACTTTATATAGATAAAGTTATTGGTTTTCAAACAGCAGAAAGTTGATCAGCATAGGATCTAGTAATTTCTCATGCACAAAAATATACTGAACAATAGAAAGAAAAACAAACAGGTTATAGATCTAAACAAAACTCTAACAAATAAAACCCAAAAAGAAAAAGCTAAACAAAACTCTAACAAATAAAACCCAAAAACAAAAGAGCCGATCTAGCCAACCAAAACACTACTCACGCACTACCACAACATAACAGATTATAGATCTGGGCGAAAAAATAAAACCCAAAAAGAAAAGAGTAGATCTAGCCAAACGGCAGCCTCTGCTAGTCACCGGCGACGATGGCTAGGGTTTCGGCTTCCCCAACACACTCTTGATAGGAAAGAACCTCCCCCATGGAGAAGAGATCTAAATGCTCAAAACACAGAGAGGAGAGATAGGAACGTACCGAGAGTTGCGAAAACTCTTCTATGGAGTCGTGGACGGTGGCCTCAGATAATACTGGCGGCGATGGTTGTGGTTTCGGTGCTCGATCGAGAGAGAGAGAGAGAGAGAGAGAGAGAGAGAGAGAGAGAGAGAGAGAGGCGAGAAGTGAATACAGAACAGAGATTCGGTCGAGAGAGAGAGAGAGAGAGAGAGAGAGAGAGAGAGAGATCTGAATTTTGTCACCTGCCGGGGGGGGCGGCTAGAATAGGTTTTTTTTTTTTTTTACTATATATACCTCGGGTATCGGGTTTTAAACCCGGGTTCCGGATTTAAAAAAATCCGAAACCCGGACCGGATTAATCCGGTTTTCTAAATCCAAGTGTCGACCCAGATTTGACCCGGGCCGAAAACCTGAACCGAAATCCAGTATAACTGGATTCCTGTCCGGGCCGGATTTTACAGCCCTAGTCACAAGTATTTTTAACCATGGAAAGGTCATTCTGGGTGTGAATCTGGAGAGTATGTTATGTTTTGGAGTTTTTGACCAAGCTAATGGACATATCTTGGTCCGAAAATTTTATGGAGTGTTCTTAGCATGTGTTTAAGAGTTTTCATTGAGGTTTTGTTGCATGAATAAAGCTTTTGATGATAGATTTTCTTAGATCTAGAAACTTGAAAACTGGAAGTGGCAAAACAGTTTTAATTTGGAGAAAGTTTGAATATTTCGAGGCTTGATCTTACTCTAAAGACTTTGATATTTTTATATGATGATCCTAAGTCTTTTATTTTCATGTTAGGATGTTATTTTGAAGATATTTAGTATTAGTTTCAAAGATATGATTTTTCTATGCAAGAGGATTCCGGTTAGGCCTAAGATTTGATGTGTTTGGATTAGATCTATGTTTTATTGATTTTTAGCCATGTGATTTTAATTTTGATGGTTGGATATTCTTTAAGACACATTCTTAAACCATGTGATGTTTTATTTCGAAGATCCCACCTTCTTAAGCCATTGATCAAGAGATTTATAAAAACTAGTTGAGGAAAAAGTTTATGTTTTTGGACTAAGTGTAAAACCAAAAACTCCAAGTGTTATTTTGTGATTTTGGTGACTTTAGTTTGATGATTTAAAGCATGGTTGATGTTAGGATGATGTTATGAATATGTTAGAAGTAAGATTTGATTTTTAGAATTCTTGGAGATATTTTGATTTAGGGTCAAAGCTTGTGATTAAGTGTTTGGATCTTTTTACAAAAAGTTTGGTGTTGATTATTAGCTTTTTCTAAATGGATGTTTTAAGTATGGTTTTAAATTTAGGATTGGAAGATGTTTGTCGCAAAATTTTGGTTTAAGCATGAGTTTTGAAATTTGGAGGAATTGCAATAAAAATCAAGAGAAATGACCTATGGATGTTTCGGCCATAGTGTGTTTTCCATAGTTATGTTTTGTTTTAAATTTTTCTAAATTGATATTTGATTTTAGGACAAAATTTGCATGGGGAATGTAAATTTTGAAAATTTTTGGAGTTAGGATGTGAAATCCTTAAGTTAGGGGTAAAATGGTCATTTTTCCACATATAGAGGGTAAAATGATAATTTTACTCTAAGTTAGCTTGTTTTCATGTTTCTAATTGTTAGTAATTAAATTTCAAACTTTTAGAATATCTTCTTACAGTTCCTCGTGTTTCGCACTTTATTCTCGTAGAACGCGACGATCGAGGTAAGTTAGCTTCTAACTTACTATCAGTTTATTGTGTATGTATGATGGGTAAGGGAACTACAATTTATGTATGTATGTTATCATATATGTCATGCCATGCCACGTCATTTCATGTTTATTTGTTATGCATGATTTATTCTGTCACGAATATTTATCTGTTACACAATCTATTCTGTCACGTATTGTTATATGTTATAAGTATGCCATGTTAAGTATTCCATATGTTACATGTATGTCATATCATGTATTATTCACCATTGCAAGTATATCATGTTAAGTAAAGAAGTCAGATCAAGTTTATGTTAAGTCAAGCTTCAGATCACGTTCAAGTTAAGTTATTCATGTCAATCACGACCCTAAGTGCTAGGATGGGGTAATATCCTAGTGGAACTCCTTTGTTCACGCTGAAGTGTCTAAATAGTTGTGAAATTCCCTGGGTTGATGAAGTACAGTCAACAGGTTGCGAATAGGGCCTAATTAGCTGGTCAGCAGAGCGCGCCAGGCACTAACGCCGATGCTGCCATATTTTATTTTACGTGTATTCATGGGGCTACAAAAATTGTGAAGCATACACTACGTGAGACACAGCAATTGTGACACGTAGAATACGTGGGGCCACAACAACTGTGGAGTACGTATTAACGCATTCACAGCTGGTGTAGATACCTGTGTTGTGATGCGATAATTGGCAAGGACACACAGCTCTAGGGGACTCGTGTAGCACCCATATGGTCACGTTATTAATTAATTCAATTGAACAAGATTCCAAGTTTATGTCAAGAAGTTAAGAATAAGCAATCATGGTGACCCCATGAGATAAGAATAAGTTTCAAATCAAGTTCATGTTATGTTATGTTATGTTATGTTATGCTCACGTACATATTATGTTCATGTTCACGTTAAGTTTCAAGTAAATGATCATATCATGTTATGTTCACGTTTATGTTATGTTCAAGCTCACGTTCATATTATGTTATGTTCATGTTCATGTTATGTTTCAAGTTCACGTTCATGTCATGTTATATTCACGTACATGTTATGTTCAAATTCACATTCATGTTATGTTATATTCATGTTTACATTATGTCTCATGTTCAAGTTTATGTCATGTCATGTTAAGGTTTATGTTAAATTCAAGTTCATGTTAATGTTATGTATGTTCACTGCATTATATGATTCAAGTACATGTTATGTTCCAAGTTCATGTTCATGTTATGTTGCTAGCCCATGTTATATTATAAGTTCAAGTTTATGTCATATCAAGTCAAGTCCAGTTCATGTTTCAGTTCAGGTTATGTCAGTTATGCCATGCTATATGTCAAGTTATGCTATGCTTACTTACGACTTTAATTATGAATTCATGTTTTTACTCCCATGCATGCATATTTAACCTGTGTGGTAGTTTCTTGTTAATTTAGTGAGATTTGTAATCAAATCCCACCGTGGTAGTCCCAACTACCATTCCCCCCGAATGGTAGGCGATGTGTCAGGATCAGAGCAGGGAGCAGACATTGGTAGACTGAAAGAGGTTGACTAGACGTCGCAGACATGACGCGGAGCTTACAGCTTTCATAGTTAGTTTTTGGACAGTATTCTGGTCTTGTTAGTCAAGTTACACAAGTTACTCGACGAACTTTCTCAATAGTGTATTTTGGTAATGTAAATATGGAGTCTGGTCTCCTATGTTTTTGAGGTTACAGTCTTCTAAGACTCGTACTGAAATCATGGATGTTTATTTTGTTAAGTATGCATGGTTATGATTTAACTATTTGGGATATTATAAGTTTGGTGCATAGTATTGCTCAAGAAAAAAAAAATTATCCGCTGCGAATATTGCATAATGCTATATGCATGTTATGAACATTGCATCTTATATGTCATGAACGGGGGCAGGTAACCACGTGTTGCATGTCCCAACGCTTCAGATGTCCGTTCGATCCCAAGCAGAATCTGGGGGCGTCACAAGTTGTCTCCAGTACTTATGTTCTTACAGACCTTTTGGACAAGTGTTATAACTTTTGGATATCTATTATCATGTGAAGTTATGAAGTATGTCCATAGTTTTGGGATTTATTACTTCTGGTACATAGTATTGCTCAAATAAATCAATTATCCACTGCAAATATTGCATACTGTTAGATACATGTTAGGTGTATTGCATCGTTAACTGTCATGAACGGAGGTATGTAACCTTGTGTTACATGTCCCGATGCTTCAAGCTTTGTCTCCCTCTTCTCTCTTTTATTCTAGCAAGTTAAGGTTCCCTTCCAAGCCCTTACTGCCAACTTCATTGCAATAGTGCTGGATTTGATGACTTGTTACGCTGATTTCTATAGGCATCAATGATGTATGTCATCTCGAAGGGGGTCTCATTCATTGGGGTTCTCATGATGGTTCTGTATGCCTATAGTGGTCCTGGAAACTCCTCAGCCCATGCTCCCTTATGGTCATTGGAGCCGATTCGTTACCATGCGGAACATGGATTTATTCGTAACCTATACTTGTCCATTTGCTTGTGGGTGTCTGGGAGAGGAATAGTTGACCTTGATCCCAACCCTGAACACCACTTTTTGTATTGATTGTAGCCAGACCCCCACCCATTATTTGAGACTTGGGACTATGGTATGCCGAATAGAGACACGATGGATTTCTAGAGGAATTTGACAATGTTTCCTGTCATGCTTGTCACTAAGGCTTCTACTTCAACCCACTTCGTGAAGTATTCTATGGGCATGGATGAAAATTTGACATCTCACTTTCTTGGTAGCATGGATCCCACGATGTCTACACCACATTGTGTGAAAGGCCACAATGATGACATCGTGGTCAACTCGTTTGGTGGGTTGTGAGGCATGGTCACAAATATTTGGCACTTTGCACACTTTTTAACCAACTCCTCCACATCCCTAAGTGCATTTGGCCAATAATAACCTACCCTCATGGCCTTCAATGCCAAGGTTCTACTTCCATAATGGTTTTCACACATGCTTTTGCTTATCTTTGCTATTACATATTGTGCTTCCTCCTTTGTAAGTGTGGAAGGGAAGCCCTTTTTATACAACACTCCTTCCCACTATGGTGAATTTGGCTACCCTAGACCTTACCTTCCTTGCCTTTGCTTAGCCTTGGGAAGTTCCCCCGTGGTTAGAAACTTTGTCATGTTCTGTCCTTATGCTACCCCTATCTCTGACACTTTGCCCTCAACAGATGGAGTTTCCATCTCTTGCATTGAAGAAGGGACTCTTCCATCCCTGAGATGATGCATATGAGCTTGTCTGCTCTACAATTTTTCTCCTGCAGTATCTATTGGATATTGTACTAAGATTTGATCCAAGATTGACACGAGTATCATTTCGCTGCTTCATCTTGAGGATGTACATAGCTGAATACATCCTCCTTCTGCTAGCCATGAACTACATGAGGAACAACCTACAAGCTCCTCAAAGTTGGTGATTGACCTAGTTTGGAGGTTCGCAAACCACCCTCTTACCATGCCTTTGTGGGTCAAAGGGAAAGTTCAACTTGTGGTTTTTCTTGGGTATCCATGTAAGATCATGTGGGCTTTGGAGGTCTCCAGGTGCTATATAGGATCCTAATTGGACCTATCATAAAGATTTATTAGTAAGACCCTATAAAGTTGTCAATGTGGATGCTCCCACTCGCCTTGTTATTTCCTTGTATTTCTCCATGGCTATCGTGCATCCTCTCTTCTTTTCATCTTGATCATTCTGAGTTGACCCTCCTTCACTTTGAGACTCCTAATCACACTGCCTCTCTTGGCCCCAATCTCACCCCCTTTCAATCTTCCCTCCCTCCACTTCAATCCTTCGTTCTCTCTATGCAAGCCTTTCACTTCTAAAGTCCTCCTCTACAGCTTTTCACCCATTATGTGAAAATCTCTTGTGCACTCTATTATTCATGTTCACGAAGCATATGAGAGCATGTGGTAGCAGGCATCTGGATCTAGCCACACTAGCAATTTAGTTCGTATGAAAGAACTCTTGGATCCCACAAATGGTACGAAATCTAGTGATGCCAGCAAGTCTCCTAGTTAACCTAGAATCCTACAACGCTCCCTGTTAACCTGCTATTTATAGTATATCCTTCCAGCAAGGATGTCTCATAAGGACTTATTATCATGAATCCCGATCTTCGATAGACTCTGTTGGTTGGGATTCCTTACTGAGTATGATGGTGGGACCCAACAACTTTGTCCCTAGGTCCCTACGGTGTGTTTTGTTTAGTTTTATCCATGCATCACCTTATGTCACGTGGATCTCTCGTGATTATGCCATTAGCTACCTGCTATCGTTTTTCTTGCCTACTGTGTATAGTAACATTCCGTAATAGTTACCCATCATTCTTTCCTTTCCATCAACGGGTATTTATGTCCGACATATATATGATTGAGAAGAAATAATTTTTTATATGTATTTAATGTATATATAGTTGAGAAAAACTAAATTTGGCCCTATCAAAATTAAAAGTCATTTTCATATAATAGGTAAATTGATCAATAAATAAAATAAAATAAAAACGCAACATATTTAAACTATATTCCATTTATTTTCATGAACTATGGAAACAAATCGGTCTAGTGTATGGTATGAGATTCATTTTAACTATGTTTCTTAAAATTCTCAAAAAAAAATTTGACTCTTGAGTTTTTTTGTTTGAAAATTACTCAATACAATTGAATTTAGAGATCTTATATGTAAGTTGATTTCATATTTACGTCTCTCAAATTTTTAGTATTGATGCTTTTTTTCAGCATGGTTAGAGCCCAACAATATGGTTCAATAGCCAACAATGATGGTTTGGATGTTGATACAGTGCTTAAATGGTCATCTATGAAATAAAATATAAATAGAACATATAAAATATAAATAAAGAGTTAGACACAGATATTTACATAGTTCAACATAAAATCCTATGTCCACGGCTCGTTTTAGTACAAATATATTTTGTGATTTTATAGTCTCTTATAGCCCTCTCATAGCTCACAATATAATAGAGAAAATATGCTTTAAAGGAGGTTGAAGAAGATGCTTTCCTTCTAGGTAGTTGCCAGGTCCCCACGTTTGTAGTGGTTCACTCCTTTTATAGAGGTTTCATTTCTACTTTAAAGTAGTTGAGTCCTACTAATTATCTTATCTAACTTTCACATTTTTGTATTTGAGTCAACCTCTCTTAACTTTATCTCTTTCTTGTCTTATCTCTCCTTTTCATTCTTGATGATGGGCATTCAATGTGCTGGACCTAATTCATTTTATATCCAACAGATGTCCACGATTCTTATAGTCGACTTCTCTAACAAAAAGGTCTTGACAATCTTCAATAACAGTCTACCATGATAGAGAAAGTAATGAAAACTGTAGAAAAATAAATCCCAAGACTTGCCCTTAATTTTACATTGTCATATTATGCAAATAAGATCTCTTGTAATGGCCGCTAAGAATGGTCCACTTGGAAGTTTGTTTGTATGAGTGTATGACAACTCATTGTTAGTGAAGAGCATGAAAAGGACAGTTTCCATATTTGTCGGTCGTTTTTGTTTTCATTGGCGCTAGTGGATTTCTTGCCCTCTTGAGATGATTTCACGTTGGTGTTGTTATTTTGGTGTAAAGTTTGAGTGTGTTTGTTGTAACCCACGCTAAGTGGTCAGGAAAGCCGTTAATTCCCTAGATCTATCTAATGGAGCTTAAAGGCTCATTCCCAAAAGTAATCTTCTACCATCAGTTATTGTAAGAGAGGTAGCCCTAGTCACATGTGTGTACATAGACATTTCTCATTGAGGTAGTGTGAGCCTTGTTTGACCACACTATTTTGGTAGAGGCATATATGTGCCTTGCTTGCCAAACCCAGCTTACAAGCTATTAAGCTTGGCTGCTACAATGAAGGCATATGTTTGCCTTGTTTGCAGTGGTGGGAGGTGTGCTCAACTTCTATGGTCGCCAAGTCATGTCCTTGGTTGCCGGAACATTGTTGCTAAGGTCGTGTTTGCCTTGGTTGTCCAAACATGATCACCAAGGTTGTGATAGTCTTAGTCTTTGAAACATGGTCACCGAGGTCATGATAGCCTTGTTTTGAGTAGGGTCCAAATGCTTGACTCTAGGGCGACCTAGTTGTTATGAGAAGTTTTTGGTAAACTGGTTAGTGTAAATAGTACTCCAAACCACGAGTTTTAGATTTGCAAACCTGAGCCAAGCATTTCGATGTTTGGTAAGAATTCAATTTTCATAGCACTCAAGTATGGCTCGACCCCACTATTGGGATTTTTTCCTCTTTTTCCTTTGGAGCTTTATGAGGGGAATATTGAAAATCAAGCACATTAACAACACCCCCCCCCCCCCCCCCCCCCCCCCAAAACCATCTGCACTTGCATGTGCGGTGTGGTCATTTGGTCATTTTCCACCCATTCCCAACTAGTAATATCGGGTGATTAATCTTCTTGGTAACTTGCGGGTGCAGGCAGATGTATCGGGCGGGCAGGGTAAGGGGCCCGTCCCCGGGCCTAAGTGTTATGCATATTCACACACGTATTTTACGTTCTCTTTAATTAAATGTGGATATATGTATCTAAGTTATGGAAACTTGTAAATTAAGAATAAATATATAATAGTTTCATCTCGAAAGTAAAATATTTTTAACAAAAATTGTAGGGCATTATGTCCTTTTTTTTATTATTATTATTTTTAAATTTCTGGACTCCACATGGTGTAATAGATTGAATACTCCGAATCCCATTTGGCTCATTTTGGTTTCGTCCTTGATTAGTTACCACCTCACCAATGAATAGAGGCAATGAATGGTTCTTTAGTGTTGGGTGCGGGGATGACAGCTTGGCCGCAGTAGATACATTTCACTGCTTTTAGGTCGTGAGTCAGTGAAGTGGGTAGGGTAAGTTTAAGAATCGACAATTCAGAAGTAGACTTGTCTTGTGCATTATGACTCAGAAAACACATTCCTCACTAATCAAATAGTACATTATTTGATCATAACATGGCATGCATAATTGGATGCTTTACTTTTGTTTGGTGATTATTCACAACGATGGGAGTTTTCAATATTCCATCTATTCTATCTATGGAGTCCAAGAATTCAATTTTTTCAGAGGAATGGCTACATGATCTCCGATGTTCAATGTAGATCATATAATTGAATTTGTCTCTGTTGAGTTCATTTTAAACTGTTTATTAGAGGTTGCTAACTATACGTAGTGAGGTGCGAGACAGCTCGAGGTTGGAACTTGGAAGCAAATGTCTCCATCGAGTAGTTATGCCAAACTTGGAAAAGAATGCTCACCTGACGACCACTACATGCTGCATGCGATGATTTCCTTTGTGAATCCCACAAATAATATCTAGTAATGATGACGAAACAACCGAGAATTTTGATAAATGATATTCTCAAGGAGAGAGACTAAAGGCTAATTATTAATATGCTTGGTCTTTAGTTTCGTTTTTGTTTGAAATGAGTAGTGAAAGAAACAAGACTGAGAAAAAGTAGTAAAAGCAAATAGACGTTAAAATTCGAATATACATATGCGAGGAATCGGAAATTATATGATTACAGGAGCCATGCACCCACCCAGCAGGGTGGTCCTGATAGTCTGGCCAAGTGCATGCTAGCTCATATATGGAATAATCACTACTACTTTTGGATATGCAGGCTCTTGTGGCTTATTGTATGACCAGATCGATGAGAGAGACCTTCGACGTATTCAGCGCTGGAATGCTATTTTCATTGTGTGCATACTTTCGAAGGCTAGTTTCATTGTTGATATATATGCCGGTCCAATGTTTTACACCGTCAAGTATCAATTAAGTGGATGAAATTGGTAGTACACTCCATGATTAAAAGGAATAAAAAAGGAGAGATAAGATTAGATTAGAAAATGTTGATGGAAATTTTCATGTTCGTGATCTCACGATCACCTATAAAATCAAAAGAAATTATGATGCTGGTCGTTTGGCTAAAAAATTATCCTATGCATAAGTTAGAGAAGGTGAATAAGGGTTTTGCTAAAAAAGATGATGGTGGTTCATCACCCCTGTGTAGGCATCTTTTATGGAATGATCATCACCTCTATCCAGGAGTACCCCATGCAACTTTCTTGAGCATTTTAAGAAATGATAGGTACAGCCGTTAATGTTTAAGTATCGCGTAATTACTTTAAAAAATATGAATAAATATGAAACCTCCCACATGAAATAAAATTAATTTATTAATAGTGGATCTCACTCTTTTTTAAAGCGACCATATGACATTTATGCACTATACGACTGCATGTAACATTACTTTTAAGAAAATCGGAGTTTTACCAAATTGGTGTGCCTGTTGAGATGGTGTGGGCCAACTAGGTCTGAAGTTTTCTTAAAGTTTAATGGGTTGGCGCAGTAGCACAAGTATCACCGTATTGTTAACTATTTGTCAGGGCACCATAACACTTACATTATTCAATTCGTACTGTGACGCCCCCAAATTCCGCTCGGGATTGAACGGACATTTGAAGCGTCGAGACATGCAACACAAGGTTACCTGCCCCCGTTCATGACATATAAGATGCAATGTTCCTAACATGCATCTAACATTATGCAATATTCGCAGCGGATAATCTTTTTCTTTAGCAATACTATGCACCAACTAAATATATCCCAAATACTTGAAACATAATTCATACATAAAGGCATACTAAAAAGCCGTGATCACCACACTAGTCTAAAATGGTTGTGATCAAAAGAATACTTGAGATACAACTCCAAAAGTACAAGTATTAACCTAAGTTAAATACTATACCATCATCAACATCGCACCGTGGCCTAGTCGACCGTATTCAGTTGGTCAGATTCCAATTCTCCTTTGGGTCCTGTAACAAGATCTACCATTCGGGGGGAATGGTAGTTGGGACTACCACAGTGAGATTTGATTACAAATCTCAGTAAGTTAACATAAAACTTATACACAGGTTAAAAATGCATGCATGGCAGTAAAAGCATAAATGCATAATTATAGTCATACATAAACATAGTATAACTTGACATATAGCATGACTTAACCAGAACTTAAGCGTGAACTGAACTTGACTTAACATGGCATGAACTTAAGCTTAAAACATAACATGAACAATCAACATAACATGAACGTGAAACATAACATGGACATGAACATAACATAACATGAACGTGAGCTTGAACGTATCATAAACGTGAACATAACATGATGTGAACATGAACTTGGAACATAACATGAACATGAACATAACATGTACGTGAGCATAACATAACATGAACTTGATCTGAAACTTGACTTAACATAAACTTGGAATCTTATTTAATTGTCTTGATTAATAACGTGCATTAATACGTACTCCACAGTTGTTGTGGCCCCACGTATTCAAGTAACATAAAACATAATACGTACTCCACAGTTGTTGTGGCCCCACGTATTCTACATGTCACAATTGCTGTGTCTCATGTAGTGTATGCTCCACAGTTGTTGTGGCCCCATACTTCATGCTCCACAGTTGTTGTGGCCCCATGAATTCACATAACATAAAATATAATACGTACTCCACAGTTGTTGTGGCCCCACGTATTCTACATGTCACAATTGCTGTGTCTCATGTAGTGTATGCTCCACAGTTGTTGTGGCCCCATACTTCATGTAACATAAAATATAATACGTACTCCACAGTTGTTGTGGCCCCACGCATTATAAGTAACATAAATATAATACGTACTCCACAGTTGTTGTGGCCCCACGCATTATAAGTAACATAACATTAAATATAATACGTACTCCACAGTTGTTGTGGCCCCACGCATTATAAATAACATAAAATATAATACGTACTCCACAGTTGTTGTGGCCCCACGCATTATAAATAACATAAAATATAATACGTACTCCACAGTTGTTGTGGCCCCACGCATTATAAATAACATAAAATATAATACGTACTCCACAGTTGTTGTGGCCCCACGCATTATAAATAACATAACATAAATATAATACGTACTCCACAGTTGTTGTGGCCCCACGCATTATAAGTAACATAAATATAATACGTACTCCACAGTTGTTGTGGCCCCACGCATTATAAGTAACATAAAATATAATACGTACTCCACAGTTGTTGTGGCCCCACGCATTATAAATAACATAAAATATAATACGTACTCCACAGTTGTTGTGGCCCCACGCATTATAAATAACATAAATATAATACGTACTCCACAGTTGTTGTGGCCCCACGCATTATTATAACATAACATGTCTTATCTTTCTTAATGCATGTGATATTATTTAATATCATATACTTTTCTAACATGGCGTATACTTGTAAATGGCATAATATGATTTAATCATAAACATTTCATGGCATACATGTATCATATGGCATACTTAACATGGCATACTTATAACATACATCATTGTATGGCAGAAAAGATTATTTAACAGATAATTATTCATGAGAGATTAAATCATACGTAACAGATAAACATGTAATGACATAGCATGACATGGCATATACGATAACATACATACATAAATTGTAGTTCTCTTACCCATCACACATACACAATAAACTGATAGTAAGTTAGAGGCTAACTTACCTCGATCGTCGCGTTCTATGAGAATAGAGCGCGAGACACGAGGAACTGCACAACAGCTGGAAGAGGAACACTCGAGTCCTTAAGATTTTCACTTCTGAACTCAATTGCCATATTGTAAGCACTTGCAACACCACGGCCAACTTGAGGTTTCACTATACTCGGAAGAGATAAATTGACTTCAGAAAGCCTTTGCACTAAAACAAGTTCATTAAAATTATCAATAACAACCAAACAAACAACTCATTTCTCAATCCATATACTCTTAGCCATAGTCAACCACAAGATGACACCAGTCATCCCGGACTATAATCCATATCATCACTGCTTCGGGACACTGTCATACAGTTTCCCAACATTACACCATACGCTCCACACTTCTCTGCTACGCCATTCAACCCTTCGTGACACGCCATCCGATGTATCACGACTTAATACAGAGTACACTCACGTGAACTCTCTTCCATCCACACTACAATACCCATCACTGCGATACACGTCTCACGGTGCATCGCTACGCGACACGGAGTACGCGCTACGCGTACTTCCTTCGCTACAACTCTCATCAACACGATGCACATCACACGATGCATCGCCATACAACACGGAGTACACTACATGCGTACTCCCTTCCTTCTACGACACACATCACTACAGTGCACGTCGCGCGGCGCGTCGCTGCATTACACAGAATACGCTACACGCGTATTCTCTTCACACAACCCGCCGTATCACATCTACGGCATCCATCTCACGCCTATACTTCACAGCACAGTCCACAAAATACACAATCAAACGCAACACTTCACAACCACACTTCGCTTCACAACTACGCAACGAATTCCACAAATACAACTACACAATCCACAAACCAACCAACTATTTTAAACGTAAAATAACTAGAGATAGAAGGTTATACCATCGACGGGATAACCCGTGCGTCGCTCGTTGTTCGTCACGAACATGCGTCGGAGGAACGTACGTGGCGGCGTACGGTGGCTGTCCACCACATAAAGTGGTAGTTTGGGCTTGAGAAAGGCTAGGCGTGGTCTTGGAAGACTCATGATTTTACAGCTGTCGGTGAAGAACAAATTACGTGATTTACGGAAAAGATAATCTATACGCGTGATTCCAGATGAGGGTAAAGACAAGAGAGATGTGATTGCTGTCGGGAAATAAACCAAAACTGATAATTTTAGCGGGCTGTTACACGTACCATCACCAAACTAAATTAGAAGTGGCCCTTCTCAAGTTTGTTTCATGTTAAGTAAGATCGGGATTTTGTCATGAGTTTCATTTTGTTATTTATTTAGTATTATTATTTTATTTTAAATTTGAAGGTAAAGATTTGAGTAAAACTATTATTGGACTTTAGATCCGAATGATTGTTGAAGTTTACATTTTAGAGTCTAAAATTGGACCTTGGGCCCAATAAATTTTATATGAAACCAATTGAGATTTATTAAACAGTATTGAATAAGCCATGCACTCGGAAATATATTTTGGACGATTAGAAGTAGTACGTGTTTGGATTAAAAAATATTCTCAATCTATTTTATCTTATTTCATCCTATCATTAATATTTTTTCAAATTTTTACACAAAATATAATAAACAATTCGACTTTTTCAAATGTCAATTCAAAAGTTTAAAGTCTCAAAATAATAATAATATTCTAACAATATTTTATTCAACTTTTAACTTTTATGTAAAATTATTTCATCTTATTTCATCTCACTATTCAAACAACTTCTATGAATCTTATTGGGCCAAATAAGTTGGTTAAAGTCTAGTTTTTTTTTTTTGAGACAAAAGAAATTGTATTCATTCTTCAACATTTCTACAAAGAATATCCAAGTTTACAAAATCCTGTATCTCTGGAGGATATCCCTCCATCCAAACTGTTTCCTCAATTACAAGAAAAGAAAACTTTGCAAGAAAATGAGCAACATTGTTGCATTCTCTATAACTGTGTATCACTGTCCATTGCTCCCTGCTGTCTAAAACACCTCTAATGTCTTCTATCACCTGTCCATGCCATTCCCAACTCCTTTCCTTTTTATTAACAGCTTTGACCACCGAAAGAGCATCACCTTCCAACTGAACTTTGATCAAATTCAGCTCTGCACATAATGCTCTCCAGAGTGTATGTAACTCAGCTAACATAGGATTGTTTATATTTAGCTTTGTGCAACACAGAGAAACTAACACTTCACCATGATTATCTCTTATGACTACTCCAATCCCCACTGTATTTTCTTTTTCCTTCAAAGCAGCATCCAAATTAACTTTGACAAAGTCCCCCCTTGGTGCCTTCCAACATAGCTCCCTACTGGCCCGAGCTCCATTTATTACTCCCTTTCTCTATTTTTCCTGTGCCTGTTTAAGTTCTTCCAAGCAAGCAGCAGCCTCATTAAACACCACATCAGGACCCTCAAACTTGTTTTCAAAGACCAGACCATTCCTTCATAGCCAAATTCTTCTCAGAACCACAGCCACTACTTCTAGTTCTTCTTGATTCAGTTTCTGAGTCCATTCAAACCAGATTTCCATCATATCCTTCTCTGTAATTGACCATTTCTGTACAGGACTTCTTTTGCTTGCCCAAACATCTGTTGCTCCTGAACAACTCCATAATGCATGAGTTACTGATTCATCCTGTCTCTTACACACTGGGCAACTAGCCTCTTTTAAAATTTGTCTATGAAACAGATTCCTCTTTGTTGGTAAACTGTTATTCAAAGCCTTCCATATAAAGACCTTCACCACCCCAGGGATATTTAGTTTCCACAATACTTTCCATCTCTCTGTCTCTCTACTTGATGATTCACCCATTTCTTTTCTTTTTCTGTCTACTTCAACATGATATGCACTTCTTACACTATAAATCTCATTCTTTGAAAAGGCCCATATCTGCTTATCTGGTAAACCAGAAAAACTAATAGGCAATTTACACACCATACTAGCTTCTTCTTCATTCAAAACTTGCTTTATCAACTCAGTATTCCATTCCGTACCCCCTTCTCTAATTAACTCTTCCACCTTAGCTTCAGCTTGTAACATAGCCACTGGTGACTGAATTTTAAAAGTAGAAGCTCGAGGAATCCACCTATCCCCCCATACTCTAATTCTCCTTCCATTGCCAATTCTCCAAACCAAACCTGTTTTCAACAAGTCTAAAGAGCCCCATAAACTTCTCCATAAAACTGAAGGTCTGAAACCCAGCTTTGAATGCACTATGTCTGATCTTCTGAAATACTTTTCTTTTAATACCATCGCAGCCATTGATTGAGGAGACACCATCACTCTCCAGCATTGTTTTGCTAACAATGCTTTATTAAAAGCTTCTAGTTCCCTAAAACCCAAACCCCCTTCAGATTTTGATAGCCCCATTTTTGACCAACTTCTCCATTGAATTCTTTTTTCATTCTCCCTGAAACCCCACCAAAACTTTTCCATCTGAGAAGCTATCTCCTTACATAACTTCTTAGGCAACTTAAAAACACTCATACAGTAAGTTGGAATTGCCTGTATCACAGCTTTCAACAATATTTCCTTACCCGAGGGGGACAAAAATTGGTTCTTCCAACTGTTCAGTTTCTTCCATATTTTGTCTTTAATATTGCTGAAAGAGTTGTATCTGGACCTACCAATCATAATTGGTAAGCCTAAATATTTCTCATACCTATTCTGTACCCGAGCCCCACAATCCTTCACAATCCCTTCTTTCACATTTACATTGACATTAGAACTGAATAGTATGGTAGTTTTGTGCTTATTTAAGCTTTGGCCCGAGGCTTTCTCATACTTCTCCAGGATCTCACTTATTTTTCTCCATTCCTTCCAATTGGCTTTACCAAAAATCAAGCAATCGTCTGCAAAAAGCAAGTGAGTTACCTTCATACCACCTCTAGCCACTGAAACCCCTTTTAATTCATTTCTCTCCCTTGCCTGCTCTAGCATCGAACTTAAGCCCTCAGCACACACAAGGAACAGATAAGGAGATGCATAATCAACCTTATCCACCTCTTCCCAAACCCCATTTTTCTCATTACTGCCTCAAGATACCCCCACTCCACCCTATCATAAGCTTTGGAAATGTCAAGTTTCACTGCCATACTTCCCACTCTATCCTTCTGTCTTATTTTCATGGTATGAATTATCTCATATGCTGCAATTATGTTATCAGAAATCAACCTTCCTGGAATAAAAGCACTCTGAGATTTTGAGATAACCCCATCCAATACTTTCTTCAATCTGTTTGCAAGTACTTTTGCTATAATCTTGTACAAAACATTGCACAAACTTATAGGCCTGAACTCATTCACACTCTTAGGTTCAGTCACTTTAGGGATTAAAGGTATAAAGGTATGATTAAGGAACTCATCCAGCCTATCTCCATTCAGAAAATCCAAAACAACCTTACATACATCATCACCCACCACATGCCAAAAGGATTGATAAAAGCATGCCCCAAAACCATCAGGTCCTGGGGCTTTTAAAGAACCCATCATCTTAATTGCTTCCTCTACCTCCTCTCTTTTGAACTGCCTTTCTAGAAAAACATTCATGGCATCTATAACTCGATTTTCTACAGCCTACACACACTCTTCAATCATCTCCCTTGAAGGCTCTGCACTGGTATATACTTCAGAAAAATGAGCTTGAAAAGCATCAACAACACCCTCCTGATTTTCCTTCAACCTTGACTGCCCATCCAAGATCGATACAATTTTATTCCTCTTCCTTCTTTGATTTGCACATTCATGGAAAAATTTAGTGTTTTTATCCCCAAGATTGTACCAGTTTCTTTTTGCTCTTTGCCTCCATTTAACATCCTCCTGCTCCAATAAATCCCCCACCCTTTCTTGCAAACTTTTGAGCTCCATTATATTATTCTGAGTTAAGGATCCTTGAACATCCTTAATCTTCTTTGTAAGCTGCTCTATTTCCTTTCCCCTCCCCTTATCTCTCTTTTGAAAGAAATCAACTAAATAGCCACTACATGCCTTTAGTTTAGCTTGAACTCTTTGAGCCATTCCATCAAATGGTTGCCACTTTGCCCATCCTTGCCTTATCACTTTCTCACATTCTTCCTGCTTGATCCAGCATGCTTCAAATCTGAATGGGAACCCCTTCTTCTTTGTTTGAGATCACTCCCATTCAAAGATAACATAATAGGAATGTGATCTGAACATCTCCCTGGCAAACCTTCTACCTTCATTTCTCTATACAAAGATCTCCACATGCCATTTGCCACAAATCTGTCCAACCTTTCTTTTGTAAAACACTGCTCAGATTGTCTGTTAGACCAAGTAAAGCCATCTCCACCACAGCCAATATCAAACAAATTACAATCCTCCAGTACTTCTCTAAACTGAGTTAGTTGAGTTTGAGCCCGAACCTTTCCCCCTACCTTCTCATATTGATACAAAATCTCATTAAAATGCCCCCCCCCCACACACCATGCCATATTACATCTTGGTTTTAGATCTCTCAACAAATCCCAAGATAGTCTCCTCTTTCCTGTTTCTGGATGACCATAGAAACCAGTAAACATCCATTCCCTACTTTCCCCTTTTCCTCTCACTACAACACTCACATGCCATCTTGAATAATTCACCACCTTCACTTCCTCATCCATCTTCCAGTACAAAGCCAAACCTCCACCCCTCCCATTTGTATCCACCGCAAGACATCCTTCCATACCAAGCCTCCTTTTCAGAGCCACCATCCTATTTGCACACACCTTTGTTTCAATAACAAAAACCAAACTGGGCTGCTTCTCCTTAACCATCAGGCTAAGATCCTGAACTGTCCAAGGGTTCCCAAACCCTCGGCCGTTCCAACTAATGATATTCATAATACTAGGCGGGGTTGCTCAGTAACCACCACCTCTAAAATGTTCTCAATCTCAACTAGCTCACCACCCCTTCTAAGTTTTTTTCCCAACCAGCTCCATCACATTCCCACCCTCCACACATTCATAGTCACTGGTTAAAGTCTAGTTAATTCTTTTTTATTAAGCCAATGAGTCCATATTCCATTGGGTAATAAGCTCAAGCAATTGTTTAAATGCTTATAAAATATACTAGGTTGGAGTAACGTGCAAAGGATGTCTGTCTAGTTGGGTGAGACAAAATTTTTAATAAAAAGAAATATAATTTTTAATAAAAAAATTAAATTTTAGAAAATATCTTTGAATAATAATAAGTTAGTGAAATTTAATAATTACATATTTTGATAGATTAGAAAACAATAAGATTTGTTTCATTGGACTTAAGAGATAAATTAAATTTGGAGATAATTTGACGAACGATGCGAAATGTAAGACCCTAAAAATTAGTGTGTTTTAATTTATCTATTAGTATTTTTATTGTTTATTTTATTTTATTTTTATTAATTATTTTTTAGATTTGGGCCTTTTGTGTAGTGGGTTAGGATAGGATTTTTATTGTGAGATAATAATAAGCTAATAACGCTCTCGTTCGTCAGTTTGTTCCCGTCTTGATCAGTCACATGGAAAACTGCGGCCAAAGTTGAAAAAAACGTCAATCCATGTGTCAAAAACTTCTTGGAAATAGCATGAACATGTTTTTAACTCCAAAAAAAAGAAAAAAATAGACGCTAAAGGATGCCAGAAAGTTGGCAAGGGCACCATTGAAGAAGTGGTTTTTTCTTACCATCCATGGACCACCTTCCATCCGAAGATATGTAAGCTTTCTTTATGGACAGGTTCAGATGGGTGAGAACCTGCACGGCCTCTAGTAAAATCCCACGTCTTCTAGCGCTATCAACCTGTAAATCAAGCACAACCGAAAACAATAATTTTAGTCACTCTACGCGGGAAACTTCTTTGTTCTTTTGGAAGATGATTTTTGAGGGTTTAGTGGAAGGCTCACCGTGACCAAACTCACAGTTGGGCGGATGGCATTGTCGATCAAGACCCTAAAGTACTAGAAGATCAAAAGCCCCTAAAGCACTAGAAGATCAAAAGCCCCTAAAGCACCGCCTCTCTTGAACAGTGTAGTTTCTCTCCTTTTATATCAGCGCACCAGAAGCTTCTCTTTGTAAGAACGACACGATAGTCGAAGCAGCAACAAAGAAACTTCGACCCCCAAAAATAATGCTCTCTTAGGCTATTAACGAAACAAAGCCCAGAGCTATCGGATTCCCTCAAACTCTCACTTTAATACTTTATTGCACGCAAAACTTCGACCAAATTGCCATTAACAACCCTTACAAAAACTTCTCTCTCAGTGGAAGAGTCATTGATCTCGCTCTCTCTCTCTCTCAACACTCTAAAAGTACAAAGCACACCTTTTTGTTAACTCTATGCCTATTGACGTGTATATACAAACGACATAAAAAATTAATCAAAAAATAAGAAAAATTGATGGAAAACAAGAATTTCTGTTAAAGAGCTGTACTTTCTCTTATTCCCACTTAAACTCTCTCCTATCATCACTTATTTCTGGAAAATAAAAAGCCTCAAGGATCTTGCCTGCATGGGCGCCATGTGGCCATTGTGCTGTGGCCAAAACTCCCTCTAGCTACCTTCCTTAATCATTAACACTCTTGGAACTCACAAGTTGTGTTACATGAAGGACATATGGTGCCTATTTTTGTTGGCCGAAACCCTAGCTCTTCTTTCCCACCTTCGAATTCTTCTAGAACCTTTCGTCTTGCTTGAATGAAAGACATGTGGCATTTTCCTCTTAGAAAACCAAAACCCCTTCTTGTCTCCTTCATGATTGCATGTCTAAAGCCCTAAACTCTCATGCATGAGTGACAAATGGCGTGTTCCTTAACCAAACTGACCGCTCCCTTCTTCCTTCTCTCATCATTGTTCCTCTATCTAGAAAACTCAAAGGGCTTTAGCACATGGAGGGTGGTGTCTCCCTTGAGGTGGCCAAAACTCTAAGCCTTCCTCCTCCTTTCATTTTTGGTCTAGATATAATGAACCAATGTACAAATTTTGAAGTGCATGACTACCAAGTGGCATGGGGTTGGCATGTGCCCTAACAAATTGAAATCCTAAGGCCTTTTCCTCTTCCTTCTTATGACTTCTTCTAGAAGCTTGATGGCTCATTGCATGTTTGCCAAGTGGGAAGTCTCTTGGCAAAAACTGAAAATCCAATCTCCTAGGTGCTTCATGATTGTGTTTTGGAAACTCAAAGGTTTCCCTTCTTATTAAGCTCCAAGTGGTGTCTCCTTCTTATTCCCAAAACCCTAATGGGATTTTCTCAAGCCCTCATCCCTTTAGTGACCGAAAATCTATGGGCCTAGGGCCTTTCCTTGGCCTTGGGTGCTTACTTACAAAGTAACAAGGGCAAAAATTAGTCCCATTGTGATGACCCGACATAGTGAAGCATGGGCCATGGTATATTTTCTTGCCTTAGTGATAGTGTGATATCCGCTCCTTCTTTCTTCTTCTTTAATTATGAGTCTCGATCTACGTGTCAAACTTTGGTCAACATGCCGAGCCTCATTCTACGTATCAAACTTCGATCTACGTGATGGGCTTTATCCTAAGTGTTGTACCTCGATGGCATATTCCGAAAGTTATCCACCGGATTTTAAAGTAAGATAGATATTTTAAAACCTACGGATATTTTAAATATCATGGAAATAGTAGATGTTTCCAGTATTATTAGATAAGCTTGCTTTTAAAGTAACACAGTTATAATATTTTAATGAGCTCTAAAAATATTATAATTGTGGATAATTATTTAGATTAAATATTTTAGTTGTTTTAAAATATTAAGAGGTTTAACTTTAAGTTGAAAACTCTTATTTAAATTAAATGATTTTATTCTCTTTGAGTAATTAACGATACTTTATCATTTTAAATAATGATGAAAAATAAAGTTTATAAAATAATATTCTATCTTAATTCCTCGCAGTATTTTATTTAAGTGTTTTATTTTAAATAAAACACTTACGCGTTTTCAAATCAGTGTTTAAACTCATCGTTAGATCGTTTGAGGATCCCAAAGCGACTGAGATTAAATACCCAGACCCCTACCCTTTTCTCTTCAGTTTTTCCTTTCTTCCTTTTCTATCTTCTCTTTCCTCTCCATCTCCCATGCACGTTCAACCCGTGCTCTTTTCCTTCACCGTGCGAGTTGCACCTCTAGCCCAACCACCACCGGCCACCGTAGGCTTCATTGCCGGTCGCCGATCATTCCCCACATACCGGCCAACACTTCCTCCCGTCGGCCAAGCCACACGCCCTCTCTCTCTTCTCCCACGACTTCACTAGCCAAAATGGGTAAGGACACATATTCCTTCTCCACGCCATCGTACACGGCAGCTATGGTCTCACCTCCGGTCATCATTTCCTCCCATCGACGAGCCCCCACGTGCCCTCCTCCTCACTCCATGGCACCACCCTCAAAATGGGTTTTATACCTAGAGCCACCATAGACGGCCAAAACAGCCACCAAGCACCACCAATGGAATCACCACATCATGGGCTTCCTCCCCATGTCCACCTTTCTCCCTAACTCTCTCTCTTTCTCCGATGGGTCTCCATAGCCTTAGTTTCGGTTGCACCGCCGTGCACCACCGTACACGGCTACCCATGGTGTTTCACCACCACCACCTTGTTCCTCTCACCACCACGACCTTTCCCAAGAAATTCCATGCCCAACAGAGCTATACATAGCTCTCACTCTCCCTCTCCCTCACTCTCCATTGCACATAATCAACTTCTAGTGGTCGATCCGCCGCCGTGAGCCACCGTATGGCCACCACCTCGCCACCACAGCTTCACCACATCTTCCTCTATCTTTCCCTAGCTTTCCATGAAGTTCTATGGCCTTCCTCCACCTCAAGCATCCTCCCACCATTTCAGATGCACTGTTCATGGCGTGATGCTGCCGTGCTCCGCCACCTTTGACCACCACGAGGCCACCTTGAGCCTTTCCAAGACCACGCCTAGCTATTCTCAAGCCCAAACCGTCACTTTATGTGGTGGACAGCCACCATACGCAGCGTTACCGCCACGTACGCTCCTCTGATGCATGATCGTGATGAGCAGGGAGCGACGCAAGGGTTATCCCGTCAATGGTATAGCCCTCTATCTTTAGTTATTTATGTTTATAGTAGTTGATTGGTTGGACTGTAGATGGTGTAGTTAGTATTTGTGGAGTTCGCTGTGTAGTTACGAAGTGAAGTGTTGGGTTTGATTGTGTAGTATTGTGGACTGTGCTGTGAATTATGGGCATGAGATGGATGCTGTAGTTGTGATACGATGTGTAGTGTGAAGAGACGCGCCGTGTGACGTGCAGTGTAGTGATGTGTTGCGTAGAAGGAAGGGAGTGCACGTGGAGTGTACTCCGTGTTGTATGGCGATGCACCATGTGATGTGCGTCGTGATAATAAGTGTTGTAGTGAAGGGAGTATGCATGGCGCATACTCCATGTCGTGTAGTGATACATCGTGAGGCGTGTATCGTAGCGATGTGTGTTGTAGTGGGGATGGAAGAGAGTTCACATGAGTGTACTCTGTACTAGGTCGTGATACACCGGATGGCGTGTCATGAAGGGTTGGATGGCACAGCAGAGTAGTGTGGAGTGTATGGTGTAACGTCGGGAAATTGTGTAACAGTGTCTCGAAGCAATGGTGATGTGGCTGTAGTCCAAGGTAACGGGTGTTTGCTTGAGGTTAACTTGTAGTTGAAGGTATGTGTGAAGCGGTGGAAAGGTATCAGAGAGTGTAGAGGAAGCATGATGGGCATTGTGTTGTTTTTCGGGAATTTGTCTCGAGCTGCATAGTGTGACAGAGGTGCATTTCTGGATGCAGTCCTCTTGTTAAGTGGCAGGAACTATGTAATAGTGTCCCGAAGCAGTAGTGATATGGCCTGTAGTCCGAGGTGACGGGTGTCACCTTGTGGTTGACTAGGGCTAAAAGTATATGGAAGTGGTGAAAAAGTATCAGAGCGTGCAGCGAAAGCATGATGGGTATCGTGACGTGACTCAAGATTAGTCTTGAGCTGCGTGATGTGACAGAGGTGCATTTGTGGATGCAATCCTCTCCTATCAAGTGTTGGGATGAACTTGTACAGGGTTGGGAAGTAGGAAGTGTCCTATCGACCGGGTCTGAGCAAGTTAGTATCGGAGTATGGAGCTTGTTTATACAAGCGGGCGTTCATTGGAACTATAAGTTGCTCTTAGGTGATAAAAGGGGATGAGATGCAGGTGTCTCTGGTGAGACACGTGTGCCGGATAGGTTTTGCCATATGTAATGGGTAATCTGTCCTGATCATGGTTACATGGTGTTTTAGCCCCAAAGTTGGCTTGAATTCATGTAGCCTGACTGGTTGGGAATGAGGATTTAGTATGGGCTAGGATACGTGAACGTAGTAATGGGTAAGTAGTCTAAGGTTGGGACGCATGACTCTGTCGATCGGAATCATGCGTCAGATTGTGGGAATAAAAGAACGAGACGGAGGCCTTAGTGTCTTAACCCTAAGGTGAATCACGAAGGTTCACTTTAAGGAATAAGACCCAGAAGGTTTTAGCATAATAAATGGCACATAAGAACCCAAGGATGGACGGAGAGTGTTCCAAGTGAGGCATAGTTCTGTCTTTAGAATAGTTTCTTATGCATTAAATAGATGATGACTTAAGGTTATGTATATGCATGTAGGTTGCCATCAAACACGCACACGAATGCACTGCATGGAATGAGTATGGCATGAAGTCCAGGTAAGTATTATGTTCATACTCTTCTAGAGTTTTCTTTATAGAAATGAAGAAGAAGACGAAAGCTTTTCTCTAAAGGAAAATGAAAATGAAACGTAAGTTTTCAAGTATAAGTATGTAGCAGCCTTCCTTGGCAGCCCCTTTTTACTCACCCAAAGTATGTGTAACAGCCCGCTAAAATTATCAGTTTTGGATTCTTTCCCGACAGCAATCACATCTCTCTCGTCTTAACCCTCTATCTTTAGTTATTTATGTTTAACATAATTGTTTTGGTTGGCTGTAGACTGTGTAGTTAGTGTTTGTGGAGTTCGCTGCGTAGTTGTGAAACGAAGTGTGGTTGTGAAGTGTTAGGCTTGATTTTGTAGTTTTGTGGACTGTGCTGTGAAGTATAGGCGTGAGATGGATGCCGTAGATGTGATACGGCGGGTTGTGTGAAGAGAATACGCGTGTAGCGTATTCTGTGTAATGCAGCGACGCGCCGCGCGACATGCGCTGTAGTGATGTGGGTCGTAGAAGGAAGGGAGTACGCATGTAGTGTACTCCGTGTGGTATGGCGATGCATCGTGTGATGTGCATCGTGTTGATGAGTGTTGTAGCGAAGGAAGTACGCGTAGCGCGTACTCCGTGTCGCGTAGCGATGCACCGTGAGACGTGTATCGCAGTGATGGGTTTTGTAGTGTGAATGGAAGAGAGTTCACGTGAGTGTACTCTGTACTAAGTCGTGATACACCGGATGGCGTGTCACGAAGGGTTGAATGGCGTAGCAGAGAAGTGTGGAGCGTATGGTGTAATGTTGGGAAACTGTATGACAGTGTCCCGAAGCAGTGATGATATGGATTATAGTCGGGATGACTGGTGTCATCTTGTGGTTGACTATGGCTAAGAGTATATGGATTGAGAAATGAGTTGTTTGTTTGGTTGTTATTGATAATTTTAATGAACTTGTTTTAGTGCAAAGGCTTTCTGAAGTCAATTTATCTCTTCCGAGTATAGTGAAACCTCAAGTTGGCCGTGGTGTTGCAAGTGCTTACAATATGGCAATTGAGTTCAGAAGTGAAAATCTTAAGGACTTGAGTGTTCCTCTTCCAGCTGTTGTGCAGTTCCTCGTGTCTCGCGCTCTATTCTCATAGAACGCGACGATCGAGGTAAGTTAGCCTCTAACTTACTATCAGTTTATTGTGTATGTGTGATGGGTAAGAGAACTACAATTTATGTATGTATGTTATCGTATATGCCATGTCATGCTATGTCATTACATGTTTATCTGCTACGTATGATTTAATCTCTCATGAATAATTATCTGTTACATAATCTTTTCTGTCATACAATGATGTATGTTATAAGTATGCCATGTTAAGTATGCCATGAAATGTTATGATTAAATCATATTGTGCCATTTACAAGTATACGCCATGTTAGAAAAGTATATGATATTAAATAATATCTCATGCATTAAGAAAGATAAGACATGTTATGTTACGTATAATACGTGGGGCCACAACAACTGTGGAGTACGTATTATATTTTATGTTACTTATAATGCGTGGGGCCACAACAACTGTGGAGTACGTATTATATTTTATGTTACTATAATGCGTGGGGCCACAACAACTGTGGAGTACGTATTATATTTTATGTTACTTATAATCGTGGGGCCACAACAACTGTGGAGTACGTATTATATTTTATGTTACTTATAATGCGTGGGGCCACAACAACTGTGGAGTACGTATTATATTTTATGTTACTATAATGCGTGGGGCCACAACAACTGTGGAGTACGTATTATATTTTATGTTACTTATAATGCGTGGGGCCACAACAACTGTGGAGTACGTATTATATTTTATGTTACTTATAATGCGTGGGGCCACAACAACTGTGGAGTACGTATTATATTCTTATGTTACTTATAATGCGTGGGGCCACAACAACTGTGGAGTACGTATTATATTTATGTTACTTATAATGCGTGGGGCCACAACAACTGTGGAGTACGTATTATATTTATGTTACTTATAATGCGTGGGGCCACAACAACTGTGGAGTACGTATTATATTTTATGTTACGTATAATGCGTGGGGCCACAACAACTGTGGAGTACGTATTATATTTTATGTTACTTATAATGCGTGGGGCCACAACAACTGTGGAGTACGTATTATATTTTATGTTACTTATAATGCGTGGGGCCACAACAACTGTGGAGTACGTATTATATTTATGTTACTTATAATGCGTGGAGTACGTATTATATTTATGTTACTTATAATGCGTGGGGCCACAACAACTGTGGAGTACGTATTATATTTTATGTTACATGAAGTATGGGGCCACAACAACTGTGGAGCATACACTACATGAGACACAGCAATTGTGACATGTAGAATACGTGGGGCCACAACAACTGTGGAGTACGTATTATATTTTATGTTATGTGTATTCATGGGGCCACAACAACTGTGGAGCATACACTACATGAGACACAGCAATTGTGACATGTAGAATACGTGGGGCCACAACAACTGTGGAGTACGTATTATAGAAAAATTTTAAATCAAAGTCAGTAACATACCAGTTTCTTGATATTTCTAAAAATGGCTTTATTCATAACACTACGGAACGGGTGTTACACATATTCACGATGGATGCAATGAAGTAAATATAATTTAAAAAACAAACAAACAAACAAATACGCAAGAATGATAATAGATTACACAATAATTTTCACACCGGCCTATATCAACTTATCCCATAATCGTTCAGTAATAGCTTTACCTTTCTTCAAGACCGAAGCCTCCCTCAAGCATTCCTTAACTGAGTCTGGTTTTGTAGAAGAGGCTATAAAATCACGATTCCGTTTTAGTTCCTCAAGCTTTGCAATATCTCTCTCAACTTTTTCTGCTTGTTTTCCAATATAAAGACCAAAGAAAGCATGTGCAACTCTCTTAAGATGATCAACGAGAGGTTGAATTTCGAATCCTGCCTTTTTGCAAGTTCTCAAGCTTGTCCACCAGATGAGAAGCATATCTGTGGTGATATCCACAACCTTGGTGTTTCTCATGCTGTATATGCAACCACATAACATGTTAAGAAAAAATAGTTTCACATTTGGACTTAGTTTGGAGGCAACGCGAATATCACTGTGTTTGGAAAGCAAGATCCTCATGATAGGAGCAAAAGTCCGAGCAGCCTTGTAGTGTTCTTCAACAGTAACAACCTCTTCTTCAAGAGCAAAGTAGTCACTGTGAGACTTTTTATCCAAACTCCCAAAAAGAACCTCAGCTCCTCCGTCTCCGTCCCTTGATTCTACAGAAATCTCTGTGCCCCGATCGAGAAACTTTATAAATTGTGTGTAATGCTTGTCAGAAAACCGTAGAATATTATCTTCCCCAGGGTCATTAAAGAATTTCTCTTCAGCATCAACTGTTTGTCTAATCTTTCTAGCCTCTGCTAGAACCCTTCTCAATTCGTTACTCTCATCTTCATTCAAGGATTTTAAAATTTTAGACAAGCTTAAAGTCGGCTCACTTTGTTCTTCTTTGTTTTCCATCATATGATCTTCTGTTGTGTTTTCGGGCGGCATAATCAGCTTTCCAAGCTGCCCAAAAGGATCCCTTAACTCTACATGATCTCCACAGTTTCCCTTTAGCAATGGCATTACCTAAGAGCCAATAAACGTAAAGCAGTATCAAAATATACTAGATCAGTTTACCTTAATTGGTTTCTTAAATGAAATGAAACGTTGTTTTTAATTAGAAGATCAAAGCTTTCACTTCCAAATTTTGAAAAATTGGAATTTATATCTAACTTATCTCAGATTTGACACACCCAATTTCAGCAACAAAATTGCAATCTATACATTGGTAACTCCGCAATAGTTGGTCTCTGTGTTTCTCACAAACATCACAATAAAATTCGTCGTCCATCTCATCTTCATGTTCAGCAAGAGCATTTGTAAGAACGAGTGGATGCTCGTGACATTCATGGGTAATTCTATTAGGTAATGGACCACAAGTATAATGGATATTCCAATCACAGTAGAGACAGCTGAAGATAGATGATTCAGAACTTTTATCGCAAGCATTGCACTTGAGTTGACCATCCGTTCTCTCCCTAAAATGTAGTAGGTGACTGTGGGCCTCGTACTTTATGGTAGGCACTCTCACTCCACCACAAATAATGTCCAAGGAAAAACTACAATTGTGATGGTGACAAATGTAGGCGACGGAAGGGGTATGCTTGCGACAAGCATTGCATTTTCCACGAGGACCTTTTTGCTCGAGAAGGAAGAGAGGGTGAGATAAATGAAAGGGATGGTAGATCTTTAGCGGCAATTTTAGCTCAGCACATGATGGATCGAGAAAGAAGGCGCATGGTAAGCAACCGTAGGCATTATTGGAGCAGTACTTTCCACATACACGACATTCAACTCGATCTACAGGTATGTTATTGTAGAGTACCAACGGATGCTCGTGGCTAAAATATTTTGTAGAACTTTGAAGTTCCTGGTCCCCATCTTCCAAATCCGGCACCGTTTTAATATTGCTAGGCGTAGCCGGCCTCACATAAATGCATTCAGAATGAAGGTTGAAATCACACTTGTTACAGTGATAGATGATCCTTTCCCTCTCAGCACGCTGGCCACAAATATTACAGCAAACCTACAGAGTCACAGACACCATTTATATATATATATATATATATATACAATACAAATACTAGATCGGAGCAACGTGCAAAACACGTTTGTCTAATTTTATTTTTTATAAAAAAATTAATTAATGCATCAAATTGAATCACCTCTTTGTGAAGTTTGTATTACAATGTTTCTTAAATATGATAAATGCTCCTACATGATATGAATTTAATGCTTGTGTATGATCAATAGAAAAGCAAAGAATATAAATACAAAAAATTTAAAATATGGTAAATTAATACAAATTATGAACAATGTGAGATTTATTTCTCTTACTTACCAGACTATTTCAATTATTCCAGACTAATATATTTTTAAGAGATCACAACTATACACCACATTACAAACATAAAAAATGTGAAGTTGTGAAATTTATTTTGATGTGCTTTCTTGGTATTAATTATTTTTTTGCATTTAAATTAGTCTTTACTTTACATTAGTTTAATGTTGGACTTTAATTATTTTTTTATTAATATTGAGTTGTATAGTGTTTATATTTAGCTCTTATTTATTTATTTTTATTGTGTCTTTTTCTTTTGTTTTGACTCTTCTATTTTCAGACTAAGCCTGTTTGAGTGCGTTTTATTTTTCTTTTGGGCCCAACCCATTCGCTCCCTATGCTAACCCGTGAGCCTTCAATCCAGCCCACTAAATCCCCCCAAATGGCGTCGTTTAGTCCAACCCTTAGGGCTTCTTCATCTCTTCTTTTCTTCTCCTTCTTTCTCCTGCGCGCCTTTGCTTCTCCAACTCCTTTCCGTTTTAGTTTTCATCCCCTTCTTCAATCTGTGCGATTTCTGCTTCTCTTCTTCTCCTTCTTCATTTTATTTTGTTTTTTTCCTCTATTTTTCATTGGGTTTCCATCTATTGCATTTCTTCTTCCTCTCCATTTTATTTTCGTTTCCTTGACTTCGAAGCAATAACTTGTTGACAACAGAGGAAGCATAATGCCAGCCCCACCACTGATAAACTTGGAGATACTGTGGACCACGCGTCTACACCGAGCCGGCGAGATCACCATGGGAGCAAAGGTGATGTCGACAACAACCTTGATGCCTTTGTCGTGGGCTATCCGGTAAAGTTCAAGTATGTTTGCCACTTCCAGCGTGAGGTTCGCGATGGACTCAAAGTACAACACCTTGGTTCGGCCATAAACGATGGCGTTCCTTACCACCTCCAAATCATCCACATCCACGAACGTCGTAGTAATGTTGCATGCCCTTGGAAGGAAGAAACTAGGTCATTAGGGTGTGGGTCTCGCCGTAGAGAGCTGTGGAGGCAACGATGTGGTCCGCATTGCTGACGAGATGGAGGAGAACAAAGGAGATGGCGACCATGCCGTTAGAGGTGCAGTAGGTAGCCTCAATGCCCTCGAGAGTCGCCATTAGACAGCTGAGATTCAACACCATGGGGTTGAAGTGACGGCTATAGATGAAGAAGTCTCATTCGAGGCTGCCATAGCCTGAGTTTCTTTCTCAGGCTCTCTGTCCCTCTCCCTCCCTCTATTATAATGTTTTTCTATTATAATATAATACAAACGGACAGAAGCGGGACTTAACAGAAAACAAGTAAAATGGACTAAAAATAAAAATTTCTGTTAGATAGCCACTTATAATAGAGAGAAGATAGCCACTTATTATAATAGAGAGATATATATGTGTTGAACCCAAGGTTTTAAGTTTCGTGTAATTATATATCTACACATGGATTTTAATGATAACAAATGAATTCAAAGAATAAAGTCTCAAACTCAAGTTGTCTACACAATAGAGTCAAGCACATCAAGGAACCAAGCATAAGCAAGAAGGGAACAAGTTCACATTTAAGTTATAGAGTAATGTTGTAAATATCTTAAAAATTTGAAATTAGGAGTAAGGCTCAAAATTAATATTTTATCATAAAGTATTAAAATACATTTTCCACATGTGCATGAATATTTTGAAAATTAAATTTGAAAATTTTGAAAGATGATTGATTGTCATCTTTCACATTTGCATGACATGATTAAAGGTTTGAATTTTGAAAATATTAAAGATGATTGATTGTCATCTTTCACATGTGCATGCTTTATTTGAATATTTTTAAAAGTGATTAATGCTCTTTTTGACTTATGCAAAAAGTAGATGATTTTGTTTGAAAATTTTAAAAATATTAAAGATGATTGATTGTCATCTTTCACATGTGCATGCTTTATTTGAATATTTTCAAAAATGATTGATACTCTTTTTGACTTATGTAAAAGTTAGATGATTTTGTTTGAAAATTTTGAAAAGTAAAATGTGTTCTTTTTGTCATATGCAAAAAGTAAAAAGATTAGATTTGAAATTTTTTAAAAGTGAATGATGTTGTCTTTGACAAATGAAAAAGAAAAAACTTTTATTAAAATTTTTTGAAAAGTGAATGATATTGTCTTTGACATGTGAATCTTTTTAAATTTAAATATGAAGTCTCATATGCCTATAAATAGATCATTTGAGAGCTTCACATTTACAACACCAAGAGCATACAACATTCATTCAAAGCTTTCATTCTCTCTTCTCTAAGCATTGAGCCTTAAATCTTGTTCATTTTGAGATAGATATAGTTTGCACTGTATTGTTCTTATTTCACTCATTGAGTAGTATTTTCTGATAACTTACCCACTATCAAATCTTGTATCAGTAAAAGGGTATGAATAACCCTTGTGCGTGTAGAAAGCATTCTCCACATGGAATAGTTGAATCACTACGTGTAAGGTGATTGTAAGTGTATAGAGTATTTTACATGGATCCTTTGTAGTGGTGTTGTTTAAATGTGTAAAAGGTTTCTATCTCCACCTGAAGGAGATTGAATAGTAAATTTGAAAATTCTCAAAGGGTAACTTGAGGCGAGGACGTAGGCAATGCAGCCGAACCTCATTAACATACTGAGTTTGCTTCTCGCTTACCCTTACTCTTTATATTTATTACTGCTTCGTATTTTTTTTTAATATTTTATATTGTATATTTGATTTATAGTTGTTAATTTTTTAAATATAACCTAATTCACATCCTCTTATATTAGTCATCTGAGTAACAATATGAAACTTAAGGTATGAATGTATTGCAATCATCATGTGTTGTTCAATAAACATACAAATTTCAATCATAAAAATAAGATCAAACGAAAAGAAGAAAGGATGCATGGGACAGGGACCTCAATATTCGGGGGGCGTATCAGCAGCCGGCTGAACGCAAAACTCAACGGATTGATCATTTTTGATGGACCGGAAAGACCAACCACATATCCTGTAGGATGTTAAATCATTTGTGCGACATTAGCTAAGTAATTTAATCAGGTTGCTATCATAACAACAAAATTTCATAACCATGAATATATATTATTTATAGTTAAAAACCCCAAATTAAGAAAATTTATTAACACATATACATCAACAATATAATCACCCCTGATGTAACGATAGCACGTACCGATGAGAAGACAGGGATGAAACAAGGATTGGACTTCTTCCCGTAATTTGTAGACTGGATGACAGCGCAAATGGATAAAGTAACTACATGATAAGCAACCATAGGCCTCATTACCGCAAGACTCATCACATTCTTTGCATTTGCTATGCTCAGGAATGTTCTCTAAGAATTGCATTGGATGTGGGTGGATTAGCTTGTCTCCATCAGCTGTAACTGGTCCTCCAAAATCCCTCTGCATTAACGCCATCGCTCTCTCTGTGATCAAGAGCTCGTTGGCCTCCAGGTGATGTCCCTCAATCCATGCTCGTTATTTTTATAGTGGAAACTTTACACTCAATTTTCCAATTATATATAATTATATATATATATATATATATACCGTTTTAGTGCTTCATCATTTTTGCTCTTCATTTAAGCAAGAGATGGAATCATAAAAACTTTCATTTTAAAAAAATAAAATAAAATAACTTATTCTAGATAATTTATTAATTTAGGGTTGGGCAGCGGTCCCGCCCCCGCAGATGAAATCAACTGATTTTTCCTTTATACCGTCAATTTAAGGTGGTTTTTTTTTTAATGGAAATATTTCACTTATTTGTGTACATACTTCATTTTTATGCAATAATTACAATTTTGCCTTTTTGGACAAAATGCTCGTAATCTTAGATTTCCATAACTATTTGAGAATGGCTTGTGGGATTAAGAATCTTACATCAGATTTTATTAATAAACTTTACCTTCAGAGTTTTCTCTCTCTATATATTTTGCATATTTTCTGAATTTCAACACCAACTTCTGTTGATGTTGGAATAATTCAAGCTAATTTTGTCTCGCGTCACCATCTCTTACCAAATAAAACTTAATTCTTCTGATTCTGTATCTTATGGCAGTACTGTTGGTGGATTCATACGGCCTGCAGCAAGATATATATAATAATATTTATCTTTAAATGAAATGAAAAAAAAAAAAAAAAAACAACTGTGGAGTACGTATTATATTTATGTTACGTATAATGCGTGGGGCCACAACAACTGTGGAGTACGTATTATATTTATGTTACTTATAATGCGTGGGGCCACAACAACTGTGGAGTACGTATTATATTTTATGTTACTTATAATGCGTGGGGCCACAACAACTGTGGAGTACGTATTATATTTATGTTACTTATAATGCGTGGGGCCACAACAACTGTGGAGTACGTATTATATTTATGTTACTTATAATGCGTGGGGCCACAACAACTGTGGAGTACGTATTATATTTATGTTACTTATAATGCGTGGGGCCACAACAACTGTGGAGTACGTATTATATTTTATGTTACTTATAATGCGTGGGGCCACAACAACTGTGGAGTACGTATTATATTTATGTTACTTATAATGCGTGGGGCCACAACAACTGTGGAGTACGTATTATATTTATGTTACTTATAATGCGTGGGGCCACAACAACTGTGGAGTACGTATTATATTTTATGTTACATGAAGTATGGGGCCACAACAACTGTGGAGCATACACTACATGAGACACAGCAATTGTGACATGTAGAATACGTGGGGCCACAACAACTGTGGAGTACGTATTATATTTTATGTTATGTGTATTCATGGGGCCACAACAACTGTGGAGCATACACTACATGAGACACAGCAATTGTGACATGTAGAATACGTGGGGCCACAACAACTGTGGAGTACGTATTATGTTTTATGTTACTTGAATACGTGGGGCCACAACAACTGTGGAGTACGTATTAACGCACGTTATTAATCAAGACAATTGAATAAGATTTCAAGTTTATGTTAAGTCCAGTTTCAGATCAAATACATGATAAGTCAAGTTTTAGATCAAGTCCATGTTATGTTATACTCACGTACATGTTATGTTCAAGTTTATGTTATTTTCAAGTTCTTATTTATGTTATGCAGGTTTACGTTCATGCTATATTTCAAGTCCATGTTATGTTTCATGTTCATGTTATGTTGTTTGTTCATGTTATGTTTTAAGCTTAAGTTCATGCCATGTTAAGTCAAGTTCAGTTCACGCTTAAGTTCTGGTTAAGTCATGCTATATGTCAAGTTATACTATGTTTATGTATGACTATAATTATGCATTTATGCTTTTACTGCCATGCATGCATTTTTAACCTGTGTGTGAGTTTTATGTTAACTTACTGAGATTTGTAATCAAATCTCACTGTGGTAGTCCCAACTACCATTCCNCACAAAACTGAAAAAAAAAAAAAAAAAGGAGAGAGAGAGATTCTTGGCTTCGTTCCTATAAAGGGGAAAGAAAAAGTGAAAATTGTTATGAAACTAATGAAAAGATAGAGAGCAAAAGAGAGATAGATGTTTAGAGAACTTTGTTTTCTCTTATTTCTTGGGGTCTTACACAAATGAGGACTCCCTCTATTTATAGGGATTTCTTGGTACAAAGGATGGTTAGGATTGTTACACTTGTCATCAATCCAATGGTAAAGAGTACAAAGGAGGTTAGGTGTACCTAAAATCACTATTGGGGGGTAGGTGTACCTAAGATTACCATTGATGGCTAAATGTGGTCATACAATACAATTTGAACTTGGTTTCTAACACTCCCCCTTTGGATGACCACATATAAAGAATATGCCTCGTTAAAACCTTGTCAAGGAAAAACCCAGTGGGAAAAAACCAATGACGAAGGAAAAAGAGTACAATATTCTGTATATCGTCAAGTGCTTTAAGATTGCCTCATTAAAACCTTGCAAAGGAAAACCCAGTGGGATAAAACCTTAGCGAAGGGAAAAGAGTACAATCAGCACAAATCTTCAAGACATTTACTCCCCCTGAAAAGTGCATGATAATAGGTCTTCAAGTCTTCGCATTCCAATCTTCTGCACAAGTTTCTTAAATGTTGCAGTTGGTAATGCTTTAGTGAATAAATCTGCCAGATTATCACTTGACCGTATCTGCTTGACATTAATTTCACCTTTCTCCTGAAGTTCATGAGTATAAAAGAATTTAGGTGAAATGTGTTTGGTTCTATCACCTTTGATATATCCTCCTCTAATTTGAGTAATACAAGCAGCATTATCTTCGTATAAAATTGTTGGACTATCATTAATCACTGGAAGACCACACTTTTCTTGAATATGTTGAATCACTGATCTTAGCCAAACACATTCTCGACTTGCCTCATGAATTGCAATTATCTCTGAGTGATTTGAAGAGGTAGCAGATATTGTTTGCTTGACAGATCTCCATGATATAGCAGAATTTCCATAAGTAAATACATATCCAGTTTGAGATCTACCTCTGTGTGGATCTGAAAGATAACCTGCATCCGCATATCCAACTAATTGTGGACTTGATCCATGTTGATAAAATAATCCATATCAACTGTACCTCGGAGATATCGAAGGACATGTTTAATGCCATTCCAATGTCTTCGAGTTGGTGCGGAACTATATCTTGCAAGTAAATTAACTGAAAATGCAATATCAGGCCGAGTGCAATTTGCAAGATACATCAGGGCTCCAATTGCACTGAGATAAGGTACTTCAGGACCAAGAATTTCTTCATCATCTTCACAAGGACGAAATGGATCTTTTTGCACATCAAGTGATCGAACAACCATTGGAGTACTCAGAGGATGAGCATTGTCCATGTAAAAGTGCTTCAAGACTTTCTCTGTATAAGTTGACTGATGAATGAGAATTCCATTTTGTAAATGCTCGAGCTGCAGGCCGAGACAAAATTTCGTTTTGCCAAGGTCTTTCATTTCAAATTCATTCTTTAAATATGTAGCGGTTCTTCTTATCTCTTCAGGAGTTCCAACAAGATTTAGATCATCAACATAAACCGCAATAATAACAAATCCAGAGTCTGATTTTTTAATGAAAACACATGGGCATATTGGATTATTCTCAAATCCTTCTTTCAATAAATATTCGCTAAGGCGTTTATACCACATGCGTCCGGATTGTTTTAATCCATATAAGGATCTTTGAAGTTTAATAGAGTACATACTTTTAGATGTACTCAAATTAGAAGCTTCAGGCATTCTATATCCTTCAGGGATTTTCATATATATGTCATGATCCAATGATCCATATAAGTATGCAGTAACCACATCCATTAACTGCATATCTAATCCTTTTGTAACTACCAAACCAATCAAAAATCTGAATGTGATTGCATCCATAACAGGAGAGTATGTTTCCTCATAATTAATCCCTGGTTTCTGCAGGAAACCTTGTGCAACAAGTCGTGCTTTATATCGCACAATTTCATTTTTCTCATTACGCTTACGCATAAATACCCATTTATATCCAACAGGCATTACACCCTTTGGTGTTTGTACAATTGGTCCAAAGACCTCTCGCTTTGCTAGCGAGTTTAATTCAGCTTCAATAGCTGATTTCCATTTTGGCCAGTCATTTCTACGTCGACATTCTTCGACAGTTCTTGGCTCAATTTCTTCATTACTTCTGGTAATGTCAAGGGCCATTTTATATGAAAATATGTTGTCCACAACGGTTTTATTTCTATCCAGAATTTCTCCAGTATTCATGAAATGTATCGAGATCTCGTTATTTTCAGGTACCTGTCCCTCTTCAAGGGAAGACATTTCATTAAATACCTCTTCAGGAGGTTCTTTTTCAGGAGATTTATTCTCTTCAGGAGTATCAATTACTCTTATGGCCTGTGTTGTGGGTATGGACTCTTCAGGAGTACCAAATTCATTTTGTATTTTTCTCTTCCGAGGAATTTTATCCTTTGCACCAATAGGCCGTCCACGCTTCAGGCGTATCTTGGACTCACCTGTTGCTGTTTTGGCAATTTGTCCTTCAGGGACTGCAATCCTTGCTGGAATATTAACAGCAGGAATATATGATTTTACCACACCTTTAGTGTCAGTAAATGCATCCGGTAATTGATTTGCAACACTTTGCAAATGAATAATCTTTTGAACCTCTAGTTGACATTCATTTGTACGATGATCAAATTGGGAAAGAGCTTTATTTTTCCAAGTAATTTCCTGTCGTGCTTCAGGCACCGACTTCTCATTACCCAATGTTGGGAAAATGGATTCGTCAAAATGACAATCCTCAAAACGTGCCTTAAACATATCCCCTGTAAGAGGCTCAAGGTATCTAATAATAGATGGAGAATCAAACCCAATATATATTCCAAGTCTACGTTGAGGACCCATCTTTGTACGTTGTGGAGGTGCAATTGGAACATATACCGCACATCCAAAAATACGAAGATGAGTAATATTTGGTTGTTGACCAAATGCAAGCTGTAATGGAGAATATTTGTGATATGCTGATGGCCTAACACGAATCAATGATGCTGCATGAAGTATAGCATGTCCCCAGGCAGAAATAGGAAGTTTTGATTTCATAAGTAAAGGTCTAGCGATTAACTGAAGCCTTTTAATTAATGATTCAGCTAAACCATTTTGAGTGTGTGTGTGGGCAACTGGATGTTCAACATCTATGCCTATTGACATGCAATAGTTATCAAAAGCTTGAGATGTAAATTCACCTGCATTATCCAATCGAATAGTTTTAATTGGATAATCAGGAAATTGTGCTCTAAGTTTAATTATTTGGGCAAGAAGTTTAGCAAATGCAATATTTCTAGTGGAAAGAAGACAAACATGTGACCATCGACTTGATGCATCAATTAAAACCATAAAGTATCTGAACGGTCCACTTGATGGTTGAATAGGCCCACATATATCCCCATGAATTCTTTGTAAAAAAGACGGAGATTCAAAAACAATTTTTGAGATAGATGGTTTGATAATCAATTTACCCTGAGAACATGCAGAGCATGGATATTCATTGGGTAAGATAATCCTCTGATTCTTTAGGGGATGCCCATACGAATTATCAAGTATTCGTCTCATCATTATTGCTCCCGGATGTCCAAGGCGATCATGCCAAGTCATAAAGACTTTGGGGTCAATGCACTTCTGGTGCATTACCACATGTGATTCGATTGTTTTCATTTCTGTATAATACAATCCAGATGAGAGGGCAGACAGTTTTTCTAATACGAGCTTCTGGCTCGAAATTATTTTAGTAATCCCCCGAATGGTAGATCTTGTTACAGGACCCAAAGGAGAATTGGAATCTGACCAACTGAATACGGTCGACTAGGCCACGGTGCGATGTTGATGATGGTATAGTATTTAACTTAGGTTAATACTTGTACTTTTGGAGTTGTATCTCAAGTATTCTTTTGATCACAACCATTTTAGACTAGTGTGGTGATCACGGCTTTTTAGTATGCCTTTATGTATGAAATATGTTTCAAGTATTTGGGATATTTTTGGTTTGGTGCATAGTTTTGCTAAAGAGAAAAATTATCCGCTGCGAATATTGCATAATGCTAGATGCATGTTAGGAACATTGCATCTTATCTGTCATGAATGGGGGCAGGTAACCTTGTGTTGTATGTCTCGACGCTTCAAATGTCCGTTCAATCCCAAGCGGAATTTGGGGGCGTCACAGTATGTACGTGTATGCATGTGAATGGATGCTATAAGAGTAGTACGTATTGTATGTATGTTCATGAAAAGGAAACAAAATGAAGCTTTAAAAGACGTAAGAACCATTAAGGAATGCAAGGACTGAAACTGTAATGAAAAGAAAGAAAACAAGATTTTTTAAAGTAACTCTCTTTTCTTAAAATGATTCTTTTCAGACTCTTCTAAACAGCTTTTCTTAAAATAAAAGAAAGAAAACCATTTTCTCTTAAAGAAACTTCTTTTAAAACGACTTTTACGAAATAAAAGAGAGAAAACCGTTTTCTTAAGTAAAACTCTTATGAATCGAAATAAATGAAGAACTGTAAGAACGTAAGAACTGTAAGGATTGAAATGCAATAATGGACTGTAAAGGAAAGGAAAGGACTGTAAAGGTGTAACAGCCCGCTAGAAATTCAATGGTACAATTTCTATAGACTTGAGGAACCTCGTGGAAATTTCGTAAGTTTTCACGAATAGGCTAATCCCAAAGGTTTTAGTCTGTCAACATAATCAGTGTAATCACTCACTATGGTGCCAGAAATGCTTTTTAATTGTTTGAGGTAGTTAGAAGTGTCAGAATACGTTATGGTCTATGCCATTAGACTCAATTGAATATTTAGGATTTTATGGCCCAATAACTCATTTTCATAATTTCGGACGAAACCGCTGTTCGAAACTATGAATTTATTTATAGGGGCACTTCGGGGTTGAGTTTTGATAAACGGTTTTTACTATAGGTTAATATGATTATTTAGAATTTTTCAGTACTAAGTTTATTACGCTTTTTTTTGGAGTGAATAGTAACCTCGATAAGCGTATTAAGTGCAGTGTTTTCAAAATCACAGTGTGGAATGTCCAAATTAGGTTAGAGAAGTTTTATTTTGACACTTGGCAAGATCTTAGCCACACATAGTGAATAGTATTAGACACTTGGCATAAAGAGGAACCATTAGATGGATTTGTGAAAGAAATTAAGGTGTAAGATCATACCACCTAAGCAAAACCTTTTTCATCTGATCAACCAAATTGAGCCAGATCAAAGAGGGTTTCAACCCTAGTGAAACCCTAAATGGTTGGAATCCAATTGCCACCCCAAAAACTTGGTTGAAACCAAAACCCTAAACGATTTCCCCAAACCCTAAAATTGGCCTTCAATCCAATTTCTAGCATTGTGTTTAATCACTTAATTAAATCACCTCCATATTCTATTAATTTCTCAAATTCTTGTTATGACATCATTATCTAACCTTTTAAACCTTGGAAATTTGATTGGGCCAAGAAAACTTGGATTCGAGCTTGATAGCATCTCAAACCCTAACCAAACCCCCTTTAAACCCCAAATTGAAGCCCACTTGGTTGATGCCCACCAAAGCCCACGAATTTGGCCACCTTGGCAAGGCTTCTTGGAGAAGTTTCCTCCCCCCCATGGCAGACCATCCACTGCCCTTGGCTGCACCCAATAGTGCCTTGATGAGATGGAGAAACCCACCCCATCAACCTCCATACCTCACAGCTTCTGTAGGCTGTCCTCTCCCTTCACTATTCTCCACTTTATGTCACATAGCTACCTCCAATCAATGGTCATTCAAGTCTATATCTTCCCCCTCCAGAAGTCTAGAGTTGTGCAAGTCACACTTCTTTCACTTTAATTACTTCTTCACCCCGTTCTTAGAGCGAAACCCAAAAGAGCTCTCTCGGGCAGATTTCTGTATCTTTTTGTGTGGAGATGTTTTACCATTTGTAAGTATTTTCACACGATGACTCCTTCATAAAATTTGTTCCTATTTGAGTATAGTTTCCTTAGATATATTATTAGTATCATTACATGGTCATTTGATAGGTCAAAAGTATTTTTAACCATGGAAAAGTCATTCTTGGCGTGAATCAGGAGAGTATGTTATGTTTTGGAGTTTTTGACCAAGCTAATGGACATATCTTGGTCCGAACATTTTATGGAGTGTTGTTAGCATGTGTTTAAGAGTTTTCATTGAGGTTTTGTTGCATGAATAAAGCTTTTGGTGATAGATTTTCTTAGATCTAGAAACTTGAAAACTGGAAGTGGCAAAACAGTTTTTATTTGGAGAAAGTTTGAATATTTCAAGGTTTGATATTACTCTAAAGGCTTTGATATTTTTATATGATGATCCTAAATCTCTTATTTTCATGTTAGGATGTTATTTTGAATATATTTAGTATTAGTTTCAAAGATATGATTGTTCTATGCAAGAGGATTTCGGTTAGGCCTAAGATTTGATGTTTTTGGATTAGATTCATGTTTTATTGATTTTTAGCCATGTGATTTTAATTTTGATGGTTGGATCCTATTTAAGACACATTCTTAAACCATGTGATACTTTATTTAGAATATCTCACCTTCTTAAGCCATTGATCACGAGATTTATCAAAACTAGTTGAGGAAAAAGTTTCTGTTTTTGGACTAAGTGTCAAACCAAAAGCTCCAAGTGTTATTTTGTGATTTTGGTGACTTTAGTTTGAAGATTTAAAGCATGGTTTATCTTAAAATTATGTTATGAATATGTTATTTTGGGATTCTTGGAGATATTTTGATTTAGGGTCAAAGCTTGTGATTAAGTGTTTAGATCTTTTTACAAAAAGTTTGGTGTTGATTATTAGCTTTTTCTAAATGGATGTTTTAAGTATGGTTGTAAACTTAGAATAGGAAGATCTTTGTTACAAAATTTTGGGTTAAGAATGAGTTTTGAAGTTGGAAGGAATTGCAACAAAAATCAAGAGAAATGGTCTATGGATGTTTTGGCCATAATGTGTTTTCCATAGTTGTGATTTGTTTTAAATTTTTCTAAGTTGATATTTGAGTTTAGGACAAAATTTACATGAGCAATGTAAATTTTAGAAATTTTTGGAGTTAGGATGTGAAATCCTTGAGTTAGGGGTAAAATGGTCATTTTTCCACATGTAGAGGGTAAAATGGGAATTCTACTCTAAGTTAGCTTGTTTTCATGTTTCTAATTGTTAGTAATTAAATTTCTAAATTTTAGAATACCCTCTTACAGTTCCTCGTGTTTCGCGCTTTATTCTCGTAGAACGCAACGATCGAGATAAGTTAGATTCTAACTTATTATCAGTTTACTGTGTATGTATGATGGGTAAGGGAACTACAATTTATGTATGTATGTTATCATATATGCCATGTCATGCCACGTCATTACATGTTTATTTGTTATGCATGACTTATTCTGTCATGAATATTTATCTGTTACACAATCTATTCTGTCACGTATTGCTATATGTTATTAGTATGCCATATGTTACTTGTATGTCATATCATCTACTATTCACCAGTGCAAGTATGTCATGTTAAGTAAAGAAGTCAGATCAAGTTTATGTTAAGTCAAGTTTCAGATCACGTTTATCTCAAGTTATTCATGTCAATCACGACCCTAAGTGCTAGGATGAGGTAATATCCTAGTGGAACTCCTTTGTCTATGCTGGAATGTATAAATAGGTGTGAAATTCCCTAAGTTGATGAAGTACAATCAACAGGTTGCGAATGGGGCCTAATTAGCTGGTCATCGGAGCGCGCCAGACACTAACGCCGATGGTGCCATATTTTATTTTTACGGGTGTTCACAACAAGTGTGGCACAAATAATTTATGGGGCCACAACAATTGTGTAACATGAAGTATGGGGCCACAACAACTGTGGAGCATACACTACGTGAGACACAGTAATTGTGACACGTAGAATACATTGGGGCCACAACAACTATGGAGTATGTATTAACGCACTCACAGCTAGTGTAGATACCTGTGTTGCGATAAGGTAATCGGTAGGGACACATGGCTCAAGGGGACCCATGTAGCACCCATATGATCACGCTATTAATTAAGTCAATTGAACAAGTGTCCAAGTTTATGTCAAGAAGTTAAGAATAAGCAATCATGGTAACCCCATGAGATAAGAATAAGTTTTAGATCAAGTTCATGCTATGTTATGTTATGTTCACGTACATGTTATGTTCATGTTCACGCTAAGTTTCAAGTTCATGGTCATATCATGTTATGTTCACGTTTATGTTATGTTCAAGCTCAGATTCATGTTATGTTATGTTCATGTTCACGTTATGTTTCAAGTTTACGTTCATGTCATGTTATATTCACGTACATGTTATGTTCAAGTTCACGTTCATGTTATATTATGTTCATGTTTACATTATGCCTCAAGTTCACGTTTATGTCATGTTATACTCAAGTTTATGTTAAATTCAAGTTCATGTTTATGTATGTATGTTCACATTCATGCCATGATTCAAGTCCATGTTATGTTTCAAGTTCATGTTTTTGTTATATTGCTAGCCCATGTTATATTGTAAGTTCAAGTTCATGTCATGTCAAGTTAAATTCAGTTCATGTTTCAGTTCAGGTTATGTCAGTTATGCCTTGCTATCTGTCAAGTTATACTATGCTTACTTAAGACTTTAATTATGCATTTATGCTTTTACTGTCATGCATGCATCTTTAACCTGTGTGGGAGTTTCCTATTAACTTACTGAGATTTGTAATCAAATCTCACCATGGTAGTCCTAACTACCATTCTCCCCGAATGGTAGGCGATGTGTCAGGATCAGAGCAGTGAGCAGACATTCGTAGACTGAAAGAGGTTGACTAAACGCCGCAGACACGACACGGAGCTTACAGCTTCCATAGTTAGTTCTTGGATAGTATTCTGGCCTCGTTAGACAAGTTACACGAGTTACTCGACGAGCTTCCTCAATAGTGTATTTTGGTAATGTAAATATGGAGTCTGGCCTCCCATGTTTTTGAGATTACAGTCTTCTGAGACTCATACTGAAATCGTGGATGTTTATTTTGTTAAGTATGTTTGGATTACGATTTAACTATTTGGGATATTATAAGTTTGGTGCATAGTATTGCTCAAGAAAAAAAAAATATCCGCTACGAATATTGCATAATGATAGATGCATGTTAGGAACATTGCATCTTATAATTCATGAATGGGGACAGGTAACCATGTGTTGCATGTCCCGACGCTTCATATGTCCGTTTGATCCCAAGCGGAATTTAGGGGCGTCACAAAAGGAATGAACGGACTGAATGTACGATGTATGAAAATACGTAAGGGCCACATGGATTGGAATGAAAATGGTACCAAATGAATGGACTGGACGGGGCAGATTGCAATGCCAGGTAAGTAGTACTGGTAGTGCTCCCAGTGCTACACCCTGACGGAATGGATTCCCAACCCGTGGCCAAGGGCGGAATCAGGTCCAAAAGACTGCTAACCCCAGCACACGGGGTGTAACAGTATGCTATGGCCAATGAAAGTGAAAAGAATGAACGTATGCATGTTAAGAAATGAATGCATGTATGTATGGATGAACGGAATGCATGAATGTACGTAAGTAAGAAAAGATGAAGGCATGAATGTATGTAAAAGAACGAATGCATGAAAAGACTTTTTAAGAAATGAAGACAGTGATGCGTGGGGTTTTGAAGAAGAAAGCATGTTTATAAAGAAAAACCCCACCTCGCAACGTTTTAAAATGAAAAGAAAGACGTATGCATGCTAAATACGATATGTATGTATATAATGATAAATGCATGAGTGAAAATCTATGTTATTATATTTTGACTGTACGAAGTAATGCTTATGAGTCATCAACTCATTTTAGTTTTTATGTGTGCTCTCCCAGGCACAAGATGAGCATGACAGGTCAGGACGGGCACAACCGAAGAGGGAAGAGCACGAAGACCTAGGCAAGATGTTTTTATATGAAAACTTAAATTATGAAATTTAATGTTTTCCATTGTAATATTTTAACTAAGAAAATGAATTTTATTTATAGCATGAAGTCTTTTGTATCCTGGCAAGGATGGAAAAGAATTTAAAAAGGAATAGTAATTCCCGTCGATTTTTATCAAAATTGAATATGAAAAGGACCCACCATAAGGACGGGCGTTACAGATAGAGGGCCCTAGTGATTTAAGGGAAGAAGAGGCTTTATAAGCTTAATTATGGATTTTAGCCCTAAGAATTCTTAGTATAATTTGGCCATGAGGAAAACCCAAGCACATTTGGACTTTAGCCCAAGATCCAAACCATAATTGTATCTAGTCTTGATAATGGGCTAATGGGGAGAGAAGAGTGTTGGGAAAGCCCAAGGGAAGGCTTGCACGCCTAACCCTAGTAGCATTGCCATTTGTCACTCATGTAAGGATGCTTCTAGAAGAATGAAATGATGAGATGCATTGGGAAAACCAGGAGGCACTCGGCCAAGACATCCCACATGCCTAGCATCTTCTAGATACCTTTTCAATTTTCAAGAGAAGCATGCATAGGGAAGTAGCGCATAAGGAAGACCAAAGGGATTTCCAAGAAGGGTTTGTAGGGGAAAGCCAAAAGACAAGAAGGACTTTTGATTTCCTCCTATTACATGCCCACCCATGAGTTTTCTTAGATTTTTGCCAAGTGTCAACCATGCAAGGAGTTTCTAGAAGAAAAGTTGAAAGGGCATTTGCACAAAAGACCATCTTATCCCTAAAGTTTCAGCCACCACACACTAGGCACACACTCACACACCACTTGTCAACTAGGGTTACAACAAGAGGCTTTGTGAAGTGGAAGGTCACCTAGGGAATGTGCGTGGAAGGAGAAAGATCTCCATAGTGAAAATAGAGAGAGAGGGGCAGCATCTAGAAGCCACCACACACCTAAGCCATGTGGCATCCATGCAACATCTGATTTTGGAAGAGGAAGAGACTAGTGAGTAATTTTACCTAGTTTCCCAAAGGTACATTACACTTAAACAGTTTTGAGAGGGGCATTTAAGGCATTCGGCCAAGAAGGGAGGAACCCCACACACCACCTCAAGCCTTGGTCCTTTCCAAGGCAATCTCATGATGAAACTCAATGGTCATGAATGACAAATGGGAAGGTAGAAGGGCAATGCCATTTGTCCTTCATGCATTGGGTCTCAAGTGACCAATAAGATTTTTTGGGAAAGTTCTATCTAAAGGTGAGAGAGCTACATGCCCAAGGGTATTCTTTTGCCATTTTTGGACCTCTCATGTTCACACCTTCTTCTTTTTTCTCTCACACAAGCACTCAAAGGAATTCTCACTTTCTCACACTTTCCTTCCAACCAAACAAAGGAAAACTACCTTCAAGAAGAGAATTCGACTTACCAAAAAAAAAAGCACCATGAGATTTTCTTTCTTGATTCACTCACACACTCACACATGACACATTTTCAACTCATGGAGATGAGAATCTCTAAATGGTTTCAGTTTTGACTAAACACTCACAGTCTCACACTTGTTCTTAAGGAACCAACTAGTTTCCTAGGGTTTGGTGTTTGAGCTGAAAAATTGCATATTTAAGCTATTTAAAACCAATTTATTTCAACTGCTTCGTGACATTATTATTGGTTTTAGATGGAAAAATAGTTAATAAGCATAAATTCGAATTGTGATTTTTAATTGATTAATATCATGTTTATGCTTAATTTTATAACTATGATTTAATTGAAAAATATTTCCTCACATATATAATATATTTTTAATAATCTATTTTCTTTTTAATTTATTTTGAGTGTTATTTTTATTTCTTTATTTGCAGCATAAATAAAATTCAAAAGAGATCCGATTCTGAGCTACGACGCATGCTATATGAGTTTTTCAAAGCGGTGGATTTGGGCAGCTGAAAATATTGAAAGAATTGTCGGCAAAGAATGAAAATCATGGAGCACGTCGAATGAAGAAAAAAAAAAGAAGCTGCTATTTTACGGAACGATTTTGTTCCGTCGGCAATTGTTATTTTTTATCCTTTGGAGTAAATTCTTACCAAAAGAGTAGCCGAAAAATAAAAATAAAGAAAGGAGATTTCGGTTGGAGGTGGCTTGAGAAAGTTGACATTCACAAAGAAGATGATTTACGGAAAGCCAAAAGATAGAGGGAGTTGTTCGGAACTAAAGAAAAGAAAAAAAAAATGAAGGCTGGATGCTGGCTTGCATGGGTCAACATTTACGGAAAGAGAGCATGACAAGTTTACGTTGAGAGTGGACGGTTTCGGTGCTGAAATTGAAGACGTGCTAGAGTGATTGGCTGGAGTTTGTTGGTGAGTTGAGGACGTATACGGCAAAGAAATAAAGGGAGATGACTTCTGGACGTATACGGAAGGGTGGCCTAGATGTGGGGAGAGAGGCAAGATTGACGGAAGAAAAAAAGAAGGGACGTCTGGACGTACATAGGGAGTTTCAACATTTATGGAAAGTAAGTAAGAGAGGAAAAGGATTACGGAACTTAAGGGTTTATGTGGAAAGTGTGAAAACAGAGCAGGAAGAGGAAGCTTACGGGAAGGACGCACTCACTCCGTCTGGCTCATTAGAAGACTTCAGACAAAGAGATAAATAGGGGGAGTTTACGTAAGGAAGTGGACGTTCAGTTAGGAGGTTGGGAGAAAAAAAAAAAAAAAGAAGAAGTGAAAACACGGAAAGGAGAGGGACTTCGTCTGGCTCTTGGAGGAGTTTCGGACGGACAGAGACTGACCAGGGGACTTTCATGTTCAGGAGCTTCGGACTGATTACGTAAAACGGCAGGGGAAACGGACGGACTTCGTTTGGTGAGAGACAGTTCGTCTGGGTCCTCTAACCTTGGACGGATAGAAACCGGAGTGATTTTTGGGTGAGAAGGGACTGAGAAAGCTGGGTTGAGGAGAGTTTATGGGGGTTGGACGTTCGGTGAAAACAAAAATTTACGAAAGAAAAAAAAGAGAAAGGAAGGGGGGCAGAAATTGAGGAGAGGAGTAGGAGACATAGCTGGACGTTCAGAGTGGACGTTGAGGAAACAAAGCAGAAAAAAAAAAAAGAGAAGAGTTTACGTAGGAGAAGGGAGAGCTATGTTCTAGCTGTTTTCTGCTCTGCTTTTAGTGAGAGAAACAGAGTAGCTACGGAACCATATTTCACTGGAGGGAAAATGAACCAGGTGAAGACGGAAAGCAGAGCTGGAGTTAAGGAGGAACTGTGGGTGTTGGACAGGAGAGTAGCTGCTGGTCTTTGAAGGTGAAGAGAGAAGGGAGAGCTAGTGAGTAAAGGTTTCCGTTCATTTTACGTTGGAGCTTTACGGAAGGAAGATTTTTTTTACGGAAAGAAATCTATATTTGTTCAGATGTTTTTTTTCTCGTTTGGGAAGCAAATGGACTACTTGGACAAGAGGTGGAGAGCTTGATTCGTTTTCCCGGGACAACACTTGAAGCAAACGGATAGACTTGGACAGAAGAGGAGCTGCGAAACGGACCAGTTTTAAGGGAGTTTCTTTTTATTTAATTTTCTATTTTAAGATATAAGTTGTTTTCATTTTAACTTGTGTTTTATTTTATTTTTATCATGTTGAATGTTTATTTAATTTTTATATCACTTGTGGTGAACATGGTTGGCTAAATTTTCATACTAAGGTTAGAGGTGAAGTTTAATGATTTGGAAATTGTTTTCGGATCGACGATAAATTTATTTTGCGAGTTTGATCGATTGAATGATTTTATTATTGGATATTTTGGTTATCTATAAATTTTTCTTGATTTATTGTGATTTTCGAATACAATGAATGCTTGAGAAATCCCTGTGATAGCCAAATAGATTTGTAAGTTTTTTTAATCATCGATCGCTCATGCTCAATCATTAGTAATTATTTTCTTGATCTTAAATGCTAAATCTTCCAATTAAATGGAATCATTATTCTAGTTTTAATTGAAGTAATTCGATCGGAAACAATATTTTAAATTATTAAACGGATCCTCGAAACCTTAGTCTTTTCCCATATCAATACATTTTATCATTTTAGTTTTATTTTGTTACGTCAAAAATCATAATTTCAATAACCTCATTTTATTTTCAATCGCGCATCTCTTTTAATATTTTATTTTAATTTGTTTGAGAGAATTTTTCACATTAGTCAATCCCTGTGGATTCGATCCTGTAAGGTACTACAACACCTGTATACTTGCAGGTAAAACTGCACTAAATTTTGGTTCATTAATTTGAGTTAAGGTTTAGGTGCAACATTTGGTGTAAGCCAAATAATGAGGAGTCCAAATCCTTCATGTATTCGGCCAACTACTTGTCTTTTTACCTTATTTTGAGTTATGGAGAAGAACATTGTGGCAGATACACTTAGTCGCAAAGCACAGATTGATATGACATCTCTTTTGGTTGCCATGAGAAATTTGTTGATTTGAGACCCTCAACGAGTTTCTAACTAGGCATTGATGCAAGAAATTGTATCAATAATTGAGGAAGAAATTCTGGACGAGCAGCATAAAGATGGATAAGCTAGAAAGGCTGAGACAGAAAATTTTGAAATCAGAAGGACCTCCACATTAATTCCTAATGCCATGGAATTAAAGGAGAAGATTTTGAAGGAAGCACATGGTACTCCTTATACAGCTCACCCTGGCAGTACCAAGATGTACCAAGATTTAAAAAGTCATTATTGGTGGGAAGGTCTTAAGCAAGACGTGGCAAATTTTGTGACAAAATGCTCCATCTGTTAACTAGTAAAAACTTAACACTAAAGACTAGCAGGAGAATTACAACCGTTGCCTATTCCAAAATGGAAATGAGAGGACATATCAATGGATTTTGTAATTGGGTTGCCAAGGACCTCATCAGGTAAGAATTCGATATACATCATAGTGGATAGATTAACTAGGAGTGCACATTTTCTACCCATACCTAATACTGATTCTATGGATAAGCTTTCTCGAATCTATGTTAAAGAAATAGTTTGGTTGCATAGAGTTTTGAGAACTATAGTGTCAGATCGGGATACTCGTTTTACTTCGTGTTTCTGGCAAAGTTTGTAAAAGATGATGGGCACCCAGTTAAACTTTAGCAGTGCATATCACCCTCAAACAGACGGTCAAACTGAGCATACGATTCAAACATTGGAAGATCTATTGCGAGCATGTGTTTTGGAGCTTAATGGTGATTGGGAAAGTCACCTACCGTTAGTAGAGTTTGCTTATAATAATAGCTTCCAAGCCACAATACTATACAAAGCCTTATATGGAAGATAGTGTAGATTCCAGTTGTATTGGAATGAGATAGAAGAACAGAAAGTGCTCAGATCAAAGTATTTGCACAAAGTTCGAAAGCAAGTGGCTCTAATGCAAGAGAGAATGAAAGCGGCATAGAATTGACAAAAGAGTTATGCCAACAATCGACGAAGAAATTTGGAATTTTCTATAGGAGATTGGGTATATATTAAGGTATCACCAATGAAAGGCGTTGTACATTTCAAAAATAAAGGGAAATTGAGCCCTCGATACATAGGACCCTTTGAGATTGTAGAAAGAGTAGGTCTAGTAGCTTATCAGTTGGATTTACCGGCAGCAATGCAAGGAACTCACGATGTGTTTCATGTCTTGACTTTGAAGAAGAGTTTTGGAGACAAGCAACTAGTAATAATGGATACTGACAGTTTTCAATTGCAACCTTGTTTATCTTACAAGGAACAACCTATACAAATTGTGGATCGTAAAGAGCAAGAACTGAGAAATCACAAGATACCACTAGTGAAAGTTCTCTGGAATAACCCAGACTTTCAGGAAGCAACTTGGGAATGAAAGGATTCTATGAGAAATAGATACCCTTATTTGTTTGTATCTTAGAGTCTGTAAACTCTTGATGAATGTATGAATTGTTTGATTTCTATGATGTATATGACTATTTTTCTAGATTGAATCTTGTCTGTTTGTTAATGGTAGTCTAAGCGTAGTAACCTTGTATGCAACTACCAAACCCTTGAAGTAGGGAATGACGCAACCTAGAAAGACCCTGTGAATGTTAGTGTCTTCCATGGCACAATTAAGAGAGCAAAGGGAACGACATCATAGACAATGCATCAGGAAAAGAAAGAAGATTATGGTAGCTCAATTAAGAGAAATGAAGAAATTTGAGCACCATTGTACTCAAGTTTTGGATATAGACTTCCGTGGTAACCTTTATAATTGGCAAGCGTTACTGCATGAGGAGTGAAAACCTCGACCTAGCTGGAAGGAAGAAGGGCAATGCCATTTGTCATTCATGCATTGGGTTTCAAGTGACCAATAAGATTTTGTGGGAAAGTTCTATATAAAGGGGAGAGAGCTACATGCCCAAGGGTTTTCTTTTGCCATTTTTGGACCTCTTATGTTCTCACCTTCTTCTTTTTCTCTCACACAAGCACTCAAAGGATTTCTCACTTTCTCACACTTTCCTTTGAACCAAACAAAGGAAAACTACCTCCAAGAAGAGATTTCGGCTTAGCTAAAAAAGAAGCACGGTGAGATTTGCTTTCTTGATTCATGCACTCACCCATATATGACACATTTTCAACTCATAGAGATTAGAATCTCTAAATGGTTTTGGTTTTGACCAAACACTCACAATCTCACACTTGTTCTTAAGGAACCATATGGGTTTCCTAGGATTTGGTGTAAGCCAAATAATGAAGAGTCCAAATCCAGCAATCACACACTCACTCTAGCCTCACAAATTAGGGTTTTTAGAACCCTCATTCTAACTAGTTACACTTTGATTTACAGCTTACTATTTGTTAATCTCCGAGGATTTTTGTATGTATACACACTCAACTTACTTCTTGTTAATGCATGTATACTTTTGTGTAAATCTTTGGTTTGTTTCTATTACTTTAGTTGCTATTCTTGTTTGCTTGATTGATACCCTTACATGAACTTGGAATATGACAATGGAATGAATAATGTGAATTGGTTTATGATGAAAAATGGTAATAAGATTGCTTACATGTTTTGGTTTTAAGTAAAATGATGTTGATGTTTTAAGACTTCTGATGATTCAATTTTACCCTACTTTGAGTGACTCGGATCTTGTTCAAATGCCATGATCTCTTATCTTGTTTTACTATGCCATGATTTCTAAGCATCATGGATGAATTTTGAAGTATGTTTAGGTGATGATTTTCCATGTTATTGTGCATGCATGTTTGGCCAAGGCTAGTTTACCTAGTTCCATGTTTGTGTTTCAAGATCTAATGAGTTCTAAGTTATCATGCTATGAATTAAACATGTTATGCTTGGTTATTTTATGCATGGTATCTCATATGGCATATGCAAAGTACTAGCACACATGTCTTAAGTCTCATGTCACATGCAATTAGGAAGAGTGATTTCAAAGAGAAGCATTTTCAAGAACAAAAAGGGTTTTTTTTTGGAAATGAAGTAATGTCTTTAAAAAGTTTTATCACGATCCCAAGTGCTAGGGCAGGGGAATGTCCTAGTGGAACTCCTCTGTCCACTCTAGAGTGCTTAAGAATGGAGTGGTAATCCTTGGGTCGACAAAGAACTGTCGACATGCCTCGGATGAATTTTTTTTAAAGAATGCCAGAGCGGGGTAGCGCCTAATGCTAGTGGGTGCACAAGGCATGTAAGCCGACATAGTATTGTCGAGTTAATAAGTTATGTTAAAATGTAGTCATCATGGTGCATGGACCGGTGGTGGTGCAGTAACTAGTAGGAACACGCAGCGCATAGGGGAACCATGATGTATCCATAAGTGTTATAAGAATGAGGTCACACGCCTACATAATGCTTATGGATCACATGATGTGAATCATGCGATATGATATGATATGATATGATATGTTTTGGATCACTTGATTAACTAGGATATGAATGATGATAAAAGTATGTTTTTCTAAAAATGCTAAGCCCTCTGTCACAAGTTTTAAGAATGGTCAATGCGTGAGTCACAACTCAGTCTTAGTTATCAGTTATGTACATGTCTATGCATGCATTGCATGATATACCCCTTATATGCTTGTGTTAACTGTGGTATGTTGTGTGATTATGTACTGAGATTTCTTGAAATCTCACTGTTGCAATTTTCCACTATCATTCCTCTTCCGGAATTGTAGAAATTGTTACAGGAATAGAAGGTGATTCCGATGACCAAGAGGAAGAGAACGGCACCTTTTCATCCGGAGAGGATCGTGTCTAAGATGGGCATTAGTATGCCAGAGCCCACTATTTTGGAACACCTAGAGGCTATAGATCAAGCTAGTTTATTGAGGAGTTTCGATGCCTCAATAATAGGGATAAAGACCGAATTTTGGAGAAGCGAGTGAAGGACGAACCTCTATTAAAAAAATAAAAAAATTAAGAGAGAGAGAGAGAGAGAGAGAGAGGAGAATAGTGTTGGGAATCTTTTCCCATAAGGGGAAATATTTTTGGAACTTGATGCATTCAAAGAAATATTTTGGTCCTGTGTTTTGGGAAATGCAGACTCGTAATATGCTTTGAAAACTCTCATTGTTTATGGATGACAATGATGGGACAAAGTTGGGGTAAAAGTTTTTTTTGTACCATGTACTCTGCAATTGTCTATGGCATTACTTAGATCTTTTTACCTTTTTTACCATTTTCGCTGAATCCTTATTACATACTACTAGAATATCTAGGAGCATTTCCTATTATCTGTCATATACGAGGGGTGTGTAGCCTTGTGTTGCATCTCTGGATGTCTCAGTCACCACCAAATCCCAAGGGGGGGCTGGGGCCGCCACACCCACCTTACTAGATTCTAATTCTATATCCCTTGGGTCTTTACTCACTTTGGCCCAAGTAAAACTAAATATCAACCTCAAGGATCTAGCTTGGGTTGGGATATCACATTTACACAAAAACATGAGCAGTTTATCCAAGAGTAAGTTAGAGACTAACTTACAACTTTTTTTTTTTTGGAGTGCCGAACAAGTGAGCGAGCTATAACACTAAGTGTTAGCACCATCGTATTAAACTCTCAAATTGACCTAGCTAATCCATGTATGTTTACTCAGTGGTTCTTGGGAAAAATCTCCCCAAGTGCTTCTAGACCTACTCGGCCAACCTCTAGATCACAAATTTCATACTTGGTTAAACAATGAAAGAAAACAGTTGTGATGATCTACCAACAACTTCCTCAACCAAGGTGGTTTTCCTCACTTACCTTTCCTCCTAAAACCCTTTTTTCGAAAACCCTAGAGACACAATGCACAAGAACCTGATTCAAACATGGCTTAAGTCCTCAAAGCCTAGACTTATAAACATCATAGGAACACTTTTTTTTCTAGTATTCCCTCTTGCTTCTTAGATCTATGTCACCATTGCATGAAAAGAGAAAATTCAAGGATATACAACCCAAGACCTTAAATCTTCCCAACCTTAGGTATTTTTCATGTCAAAAAGCTAGAAAAGAGAATGAGTAGGGTTAGGGTTTTCTTACCTAGCTGAAATTTCCTCAAGTGCTATCCAAATCCTTCACTTGGTGGTGTGTGTGATAGTGTTTGGAGAGAAGGAAAATGGTTGGAGTTCTTCTTAGAGATGGGCAAGAAAGGGAGGGGCAGAAGGAAATGACTTTTCGGTTACTCCTTAAGGGTTTAACCCGCCAACCATTAATAGCTAGTGTTTAAATACCCTTTCTGATTCCCTATATTTTTCTCTCTCCCATCATTGTTCTGTTTCATAAATTCAAAAGGCCATCACCCTATCTCTCACTCATGATTACCAAATGGCATAGCCAAATCCTCCTTTCTTACTCCTCATCACTGCTTCTCTTGAATTTTCCTTCCATCAGCGCCATTTGGCATGGCCAAGTATTACTCTCTTCTCCTTCATCATTTCTTCTCATGGATGGATGGGTGCCAAGCGGCATGGCCGAGTATCACTCTTTCTTACTCCCTCATCATTTCTACTTGGAAAACTAAGGGTCTCATAAATCCTAAATGCATAGGCGCCATGTGGCATGAATGAGCATCGCTCTCCCCTTCCTCATCATTGGCTTTCTCGGAACCCTAAGTGAATCTTACTACATGGATGCCAAGTGGCATCCTCTTGTAACGACCAAATATCTCTCTTTCTCCCTCATCAATTGCTTCCTCGGAACCTTAAAGCATTCTCACTGCATGGATGGCAAGTGTCATCCTCTTGCCACAACTAGAAATCTATCTCTGCCCGCATCGTTGTATGCAAGTTCCCATAACTCAATGGTGGTTCCTCATTAATAACCTCACCTACCCCTAAGTGGTGTAGTATCATTGGTCTAAAGTGGGAAATAACATTGATGAAGGGTCCTTTCCAAAATTTTCAGCCGCCTTCTCCCTTTATACTATATATTCCTTCTTCATAAATAAGAGCCCTACCGAAAGGTTGCTTTTCCTAACCAATCATTATAACTTAACAAATCTAGAACCTTCCAAGATCCTAGAATGACTTTGGGCAGCTTTCACTTCCTTTGACATGTGGACTTGAATAATAAACCTTTCCTTGTATAGAATGGTTCTATAACTCGGACCACCTTGACTTAACAACTTAAAAAGATAATCAAATTCCAAATCTGATGAGCGTGACTTCTAAGTTTGTACTTTTACATAGGCATCATGTAACAGCCTGCTAGAAATTCAATGGTAGAATTTCTAGAGACTTGAGGAACCTCGTGAAAACTTCGTAAGTTTTCACGAATCGGCTAATCGCAAAGGTTTTAGTCTGTCAACATAATCAGTGTTATCATCCACTATGGTGCCACAAATGCGATTTTAATTGTTTGAGGTAGTTAGAAGTGTCAAAATATGTTATGATCTGCGCCACTAGACTCAGTAGAATATTTAAGATTTTATGGCGCAATAACCCATTTTCATAATTTCGGATGGAACGGCTGTGCGAAACTGTGAATTTATTTATAGGGACACTTCAGGGTTGAGTTTTGGTAAACGATTTTTACTGTAGGTTAATATGAATATTTAGAATTTTTCAGTACTAAGTTTATTACGTTTTTTTTAGTGAATAGTAACCTCGATAAGCGTACTAAATGTAGTATTTTCAAAATCACAGTGTGGAATGTCCAAATTAGGTTAGAGAAGTTTTATTTGGATACTTGGCAAGATCTTAGCCACACATAGTGAATAGTATTAGACACTTGGCACAAAGAGGAACCATCAGATGAATTTGTGAAGGAAATCAAGGTGTGATATCATGCCACCTAAGTAAAACCCTTTTCATCTGATCAACCATTTGAGCCAGATCAAAGAGGGTTTTAACCCTAGTGAAACCCTAAATGGTTGGAATCCAATTGAAACCCCAAAAACTTGGTTGAAACCGAAACCCTAAACAGTTTCCCCAAACCCTAAAGTTGGCCTTCAAACCCTTTTTGATCCAATTTCTAGCATTGTGTTTAGTCACTTGATTAAATCACTTCTATATGCTATTAATTTCTCAAATTGTTGTTATGATATCATTATCCAACCTTTTAAACCTTGAAAATTTGATTGTGCCAAGAAAAATTGGATTTGAGCTTAATAGCATCTCAAACCCTAACCAAACCCCCTTTAAACCCCAAATTGAAGCCCACTTGGTTGAGGCCCACCAAGGCCCATGAGTTTGGCCACCTTGGCAAGGCTTCTTGGAGAACTTTCCTCCCCCACATGGCAGACCATCCACTGCCCTTGGTTGTACCCAACAGTGCCTTGATGAGATGGAGAAACCCACCCTATCAACCTCCTTTCCTCACAGCTTCTGCAGGCAGTCCTCTCCCTTCACTATTCTCCACTTTATGTCACATATCCACCTCCAATCAAGGGTCTTTCAAGCCCGTATCTTCCCCCTCCAGAAGTCTAGAGTCGTGCAAGTAACACTTCTTTCACTTTAATCACTTCTTCACCCCGTTCTTAGAGCGAAACCCAAAAGAGCGCTCTTGGGCAGATTTATAGGTCTTTTTACGGGGAGATTTTTGACCCTTTGTATGTATTTTCACACGATAACTCCTTCATAAAAGTTGTTCCTCTTTGAGTATAGTTTCCTTAGATATTTTATTCGTATCATTCCATGGTCATTTGGTTATTCAAAAGTACTTTGAACCATGGAAAGGTCATTCTGGGCGTGAATCTGGAGAGTATGTTATGTTTTGGAGTTTTTGACCAAGCTAATGGACATATCTTGGTCCGAAAATTTTATGGAGTGTTGTTAGAATGTGTTTAAGAGTGTTCATTGAGGTTTTGTTACATGATTAAAACTTTTGATGATAAACTTTCTGAGATCTAGAAACTTAAAAACTGGAAGTGGCAAAACATTTTTTATTTGGAGAAAATTTGAATATTTCGAGGTTTGATCTTACTCTAAAGGTTTTGATATTTTTATATGATGATCCTAAATCTCTTATTTTCATGTTTGGATGTTATTTTGAATATATTTAGTATTATTTTCAAAGATATGATTTTACTATGCAAGAGGATTTCGGTTAGGCCTAAGATTTGATGTTTTTGGATTAGATCCATGTTTTATTGATTTTTAGCCATGTGATTTTAAGTTTGATGGTTAGATCCTATTTAAGACACATTCTTAAACCGTGTGATGGTTTTAGTTTGAAGATCTCATCTTTGTAAGCCATGGACAAGAGATTTATCAGAGCTAGTTGAGGAAAAAGTTTCTGTTTTTGGATTAAGTGTAAAACCAAAAACTCCAAGTGTTATTTTGTGATTTTCATGACTTTTGGTTTGATGATTTAAAGCAAGGTTAATTTTAGGATGATGTTATTAATATGTTAGAAGTAAGATTTGATTTTTGCAATTCTTGGAGATGTTTTGATTTAGGGTCAAAGTTTGTGATTCAAGTGTTTGGATCTCTTTACAAAAACAAGTTTGGATATTTTAAGTATGGTTTTAAACTTAGGATTGGAAGATCCTAGTTGCAAAATTTTGGGTTAAGCATGAGTTTTGAAGTTGGAAGGAATTGTAACAAAAATGAAGAAAAATGGCCTATGGATGTTTCGGCCATAGTGTGTTTTCGAAAGTTGTGATTTGTTTTAAAATTTTTTTGAATTGATATTTGAGTTTAGGACAAAATTTACATGAGGAATGTAAATTTTAGAAACTTTTGGAGTTAGGATGTGAAATCCTTAAGTTAGGGGTAAAATGGTCATTTTTCCACATGTAAACGGTAAAATGGTAATTTTACTCTAAGTTGCCTCTTGTACACATTTCTAATTGTTAGTAATTAAATTTCTAACTTTTAGAATACCCTCTTACAGTTCCTCGTGTTTCGTGCTTTATTCTCGTAGAACGCGACAATTGAAGTAAGTTAGCTTCTAATTTACTATCAGTTTATTGTGTATGTATGATGGGTAAGGGAACTACAATTTATGTATGGATGTTATCATATATGTCATGCCATGCCACGTCATTACATGTTTATCAATTATGCATGATTTATTCTTTCACGAATATTTATCTGTTACACAATCTATTCTGTCACGTATTGCTATATGTTATAAGTATGCCATGTTAAGTATGCCATATGTTACATGTATGTCATATCATGTAATATTCACCATTGCAAGTATGTCATGTTAAGTAAAGAAGTCAGATCAAGTTTATGTTAAGTCAAGTTTCAGATCACGTTCAAGTTAAGTTATTCATGTCAATCACGATCCTAAGTGCTATGATGGGGTAATATCCTAATGAAACTCATTTGTTCATGCTAGAATGTCTAAATAGGTGTGAAATTCCTTGGGTTGACGAAGTACAGTCAACAGGTTACAAATGGGGCCTAACTAGCTAGTCACCGGAGCGCGCCAGGCACTAATGCCGATGGAGCCATATTTTATTTTTACGTGTGTTCACAGCAAGTGTGGCACAAACAATTCATGGGGCCACAACAACTATGGAGTATGAAGTATGGGGCCACAACAACTGTGGAGCATACACTATGTGAGACACAGCAATTGTGACACGTAGAATACGTGGGGCCACAACAACTGTGGAGTATGTATTAACGCATTCACAGTTGGTGTAGATACCTGTGTTGTGATGCGGTAATCGGCAGGGACACACAGCTCTAGGAGACCCGTGTAGCACCCATATGGTCACGTTATTAATTAAGTCAATAGAACAAGTGTCCAAGTTTATGTCAAGAAGTTAAGAATAAGCAATCATGGTTAACCCCATGAGATAAGAATAAGTTTCAAATCAAGTTTATGTTATGTTATGTTCATGTTCACGTTAAGTTTCAAGTTCATGTTCATATCATGTTATGTTCACGTTTATGTTATGTTCAAGCTCACGTTTATGTTATATTATGTTCATGTTCACGTTATGTTTCAAGTTCACGTTCATGTCAAGTTATATTCATGTACAACTTATGTTCAAGTTCACGTTCATATTATGTTATGTTCATGTTTACATTATGTCTTAAGTTCACATTTATGTCATGTTATGCTAAGGTTTGTATTAAATTCAAGTTCATGTTTATGTTATGTATGTTCACATACATGCTATGATTCAAGTCCATGTTATGTTTCAAGTTCATGTTCATGTTATGTTACTAGTCCATGTTATATTATAAGTTCAAATTCATATCATGTCAAGTCAAGTTCAGTTCACGTTTCAGTTCAGGTTATGTCAGTTATGCTATGCTTACTTACGATTTTAATTATGCATTCATGCTTTTACTGCCATGCATTCATAATTAAGCTGTGTGAGAGTTTCTTGTTAACTTACTGTGACGCCCCCAAATTCCGCTTGGGATTGAACGGACATTTGAAGCGTCGGAACATGCAACACATGGTTACCTGCCCCCATTCATGACATATAAGATGCAATGTTCCTAACATGCATCTAGCATTATGCAATATTCGCAGCAGATAATTTTTTTTTTCTTGAGCAATACTATGCACCAAACTTATAATATCCCAAATAGTTAAATCATAACCAAGCATACTTAATAAAATAAACATCCACGATTTTAGTAGAAGTCTTAGAAGACTATAACCTCAAAAACATGGGAGACCAAACTCCATATTTACATTTCCAAAATACACTATTGAGGAAGTTCGTCAAGTAACTCGACTAACAAGGCCAGAATATTGTCCAAAAACTAACTATAGAAGCTGTAAGCTCCGCATCGTGTCTGCGGCGTCTAGTCAACCTCCTTCAGTCTACGAATGTCTGCTCTCTGCTCTGATCGTGACACATCGCCTACCATTCGGGGAGAATGGTAGTTGGGACTACCACAGTGAGATTTGATTACAAATTTCAATAAGTTAATAGAAAACTCCCATACAGGTTAAAGATGCATGCATGGCAGTAAAAGCATAAATGCATAAATAAAGTCGTAAATAAGCATAGCATGACTTGACATATAGCATGACATAACTTGAACTTAAACGTAAACTAAACTTGACTTAACATGACATGAACTTGAGCTTAAAACATAACATGGACTAGCAACATAACATGAACATGAAACTTGAAACATAACATGGACTTGAAACATAGCATGAACGTGAACATGCATAACATAAATATGAACTTAAACTTAACATAAACTTGAGCATAACATGATGTAAACGTGAACTTGAGACATAATGTGAACGTGAACATAACATAACATGAACGTGAACTTGAAAATAACATGTACGTGAACGTAACATGACAGAAACATGAACTTGAAACATAACATGAACATGAACATAATATAACATGAACGTGAGGTTGAACATATGATAAACAAGGTATGAACATGAACTTGAAACTTAACGTGAATATGAACATAACTTGTACGTGAGCATAAATAACATAGCATGAACTTGATCTGAAACTTGTCTTAACGTGGACTTGATCTGAAACTTATTCTTATCTCATGGGGTCACCATGATTGCTTATTCTTAACTTCTTGACATGAACTTGGAATCTTATTCAATTGACTTGATTAATAACGTGACCACATGGGTGCTACACGGGTCCCCTAGAGCCGTGTGTCCCTGTCGATTACCGCATCACAACACAGGTATCTACACCAGATGTGAATGCGTTAATACGTACTCCACAGTTGTTGTGGCCCCACGTATTCTACGTGTCACAATTGCTATGTCTCACGTAGTGTATACTCCACAGTTGTTGTGGCCCCATACTTCATGCTCCACAGTTGTTGTGGCCCCATGAATACACGTAAAATAAAATATGGCACCATCGGTGTTAGTGCCTGGCGCGCTCCGATGACCAGCTAATTAGGCCCCATTCGCAACCTGTTGACTGTACTTCATCAACCCAGGGAATTTCACACCTATTTAGACACTCCAGAGTGAACAAAGGAGTTCCACTAGGATATTATCCCATCCTAGCACTTAGGGTCGTGATTGACATGAATAACTTAACTTGAACATGATCTGAAACTTGACTTAACATAAACTTGATCTGACTTCTTTACTTAACATGACATACTTGCAATGGTGAATATTACATGATATGATATACATGTATCATATGGCATACTTAACATGGCATACTTATAACATATAGCAATACATGACAGAATAGATTGTGTAACAGATAAATATTCATGACAGAATAAATCATGCATAACAGATAAACATGTAATGACGTGGCATGGTATGGCATATATGATAACATATATACATAAATTGCAGTTCCCTTACCCATCATACATACACAATAAACTAATAGTAAGTTAGAAGCTAACTTACCTCAATCGTCACGTTCTACGAGAATAAAGCGTGAAACACGAGTAACTGTAAAAAGTCATTCTAAAAGTTAGAAATTTAATTAATAACAATTAGAAACATGAAAACAAGCTAATTTAGAGTAAAATTATCATCTTACCCTCTACATATGAGAAAATGACCATTTTACCCCTAACTTAAGGATTTCACATTCTAACTCCAAAAATTTCCAAAATTTACATTCCTCATGTAAATTTTGTCCTAAACTCAAATATTAGCTCAGAAAGATTTAAAACAAATCACAACTATGGAAAACACACTATGGCGGAAACATCCATAGGCTATTTCTCTTGATTTTTGTTGCAATTCCTTCCAACTTCAAAACTCATGCTTAAACCAAAATTTTGCAACCAACATCTTCCAATCCTATGTTTAAAACCATACTTAAAATATCCATTTAGAAAAAAACTAATAATCAACACCAAACTTTTTGTAAAAAGATCCAAATCCTTGAATCACAAGTTTTGACCCTAGATCAAAACATCTCCAAGAATTCCAAAAAAATCAAATCTTACTTCTAACATATTCACAACATCATACTAAGATCAACCATGCTTTAAATCATCCAACTAAAGTCACCAAAATCACAAAATAACACTTGGAGTTTTTGGTTTTACACCTAGTCCAAAAACATAAACTTTTTCCTCAACTAGTTTTGATAAATCTCTTTATCAATGGCTTAACAATGTGAGATCTTCGAAATAAAGCATCACATGGTTTTAGAATGTGTCTTAAATAGGATCCAACCATCAAACTTGAAATCACATGGCTAAAAATCAATAAAACATAGATCTAACCCAAACACATCAAATCTTAGGCCTAACCGGAATCCTCTTGCATAGAAAAATCATATCTTTGAAACTAACAATAAATATCTTCAAAATAATATCCTAACATGAAAATAAGAGACTTAAGATCATCATATAAAACTATCAAAGCCTTTAGAGTAAGATCAAACCTCGAAATATTCAAACTTTCTCCAAATAAAAACTATTTTGCCACTTCCAGTTTTCAAGTTTCTAGATCTAAGAAAATCTATCATCAAAAGCATTATTCATGCAACAAAACCTTAATGAACACTCTTAAAAACATGCTAAAAACACTCCATAAAATGTTCGGACCAAGATATGTCCATTAGCTTGGTCAAAAACTCCAAAACATAACATACTCTTCAGATTCACGCCCAGAATGACCTTTCCATGTTTAAAAATACGTTTGACAGACCAAATGACCATGGAATGATACAAATAATATATCTACGGAAACTAGACTCAAAGAGGAACAAATGTTATGAAGGAGTAATCATGTAATAATACTTACAAAGGGTTGAAAATCTCCACGTAAGAAGACCCAGAAATCTGCCCGAGAGAGCTCTTTTGGGTTTCTCTCTAAGAACGGGGTGAAGAAGTGATGAAAGGGGAGTAAGTGTGACTTGCACGACTTAAGACTTCTGTAGGGGGAAGATATGGACCTGAAGGACCATTGATTGGAGGTAGATATGTGACATAAGGTGGAGAATAGAGAGGGGAAATGACAGCCTGCAGAAGCTGTGAGTTATGGAGGTTGATGGGATGGGTTTCTCCATCTCATCAAGGCACTATTGGGTGCAGCCAAGGGCAGTGAATGGTCTGCCATGTGGTTGAGGAAACTTCTCCAAGAAGCCTTGCCAAGGTGGCCAAATTCGTGGGCCTTGGTGGGCCCCAACCAAGTGGGCTTCAATTTGGGGTTTAAAGAGGGTCTGGTTAGGGTTTGAGATGCTATCAAGCCCAAATCAAATTTTTCTTGGCCCAATCAAATTTCCAAGGTTTAAAAGGTTGGATAATAATGTCATAAAAAGAATTTGAGAAATTAATAGCATGTGGAAGTGATTTAATCAAGTGATTAAACACAATACTAGAAATTTGATCGAAAAGGGTTTGAAGGCCAATTTAGGGTTTGGGGAAACCGTTTAGGGTTTCGGTTTTAACCAAGCTTTCGGGGTTTCAATTGGATTCCAACCATTTAGGGTTTCACTAGGGTTGAAACCCTCTTTGATCTGGCTCAATTTGGTTGATCAGATGAAAAAGGTTTTGCTTAGGTGGCATGATCTTACACCTTGATTTCCTTCACAAATCCATCTAATGGTTCCTCTTTACGCCAAGTATCTAATACTATTCATTATGTGTGGCTAAGATCTTGCCAAGTGTTCAAATAAAACTTCTCTAACCTAATTTGGACATTCCACACTTTGATTTTGAAAATACTGCACTTAGTACGCTTATCGAGGTTACTATTCACTCCAAAAAAACGCAAAATAAACTTAGTATTGAAAAATCCTAAATATTCATATTAACCTACAGTAAGAACCGTTTACCAAAACTCAACCCCAAAGTGCCCCTATAAATAAATTCACAGTTTCGAACTGCCGTTTCGTCCGAAATTATGAAAATGGGTTATTGGGCCATAAAATCCTAAATATTCTATTAAGTCTAGTGGCATAAACTATATTATAATCTGACACTTCTAACTACCTCAAACAATTAAAATCGCATTTCTAGCACCATAGCGAGTGATAACACTGACTATATTGACAGACTAAAATCTTTGCGATTAGCCGATTCGTGAAAACTGATGGAGTTTTCACGAAATTTCTCAAGTTTATAGAAATTCTACCATTGAATTTCTAGCGGGCTGTTACACTTACTGAGATTTGTAATCAAATCTCACCGTGGTAGTCCTAACTACCATTCCCCCCAAATGGTATCAGGATCAGAGCAGGGAGCGGACTTTGGTAGACTGAAGGAGGTTGACTAGACACTGCAGACACGGCGTAAAGCTTACAGCTTCCATAGTTAGTTTTTGGACAGTATTCTGGCCTCTTTAGTCGAGTTACACGAATTACTCGAAAAACTTCTTCAATAGTGTATTTTGGTAATGTAAATATGGAGTCTAGTCTCCCATGTTTTTGAGATTACAGTCTTCTAAGACTCGTACTGAAATCGTGGATGTTTAGTTTGTTAAGTATGCTTGGTTATGATTTAACTATTTGAGATATTATAAGTATTGTGCATAGTATTACTAAAAAAAAAATTTATCCGCTGCGAATATTTGCATAATGCTAGATGCATGTTAGGAATATTACATCTTATAATGCTACACAAGGTTACCTACCTCCGTTCATGACATATAAGATGCAATATTTCTAACATGCATATAGTATTATGCACTATTCGCAGTGATATTTTTTTTTAGCAATATTATGCACCAAACTTATAATATCCCAAATAGTTAAAACATAATCAATGCATACTTAACAAAATAAATATCCACGATTATAATACGGGTCTCAGAAGACTATAATCTAAAAAAAAAAAGAGACTAAGCTCCAGAATTACAATACCAGAATACACTATTGAGCCAGTTCGTCAAGTAACTCACATAACTTGACTAACGATAATAGAATACTGTCCAAAAACTTAACTATGAAGGATGTAAGCTCTGCATTGCATCTGCGACGTCTAGTCAACCTTCTCCAATCTGCCAGTGTCAACTCCCTGCTTTGGTTATGACACATCGCCTACCATTCGAGGGGAATGGTAGTTAGGACTCCGACACAGGTTAATTATGCATGCATGGCAGTAAAGGCATGAACGCACAATCAAAGTCAATAATAAGCATAACATAACTTGACATAATATGGCATGAACTAACATAACTTGAACTAAAACATGAACTGAACTTGAAACTTAACATGACATGGGCTTGAAACTGAGACTTGACTTGACGTGGCAAAGCATGAACGTGAACTTGAGACTTGACATTAATGTGAACTTGAATATAACATGAATGTGAACTTGAACAGAAACTTAACTTAACATGAACTTGATCTGAATTCTGACAATCAAAATGATTTCGCCAATGGTTTCATCATGAATAATGAACAATCAGAATGATTCTGCCAACATATTCCATCAGAGATACTCAGACAATCAAAATGATTCCATCATGAGTATTTTAAATCAAGTATCCCAGCAATCAAAATGATTACACCAGGAATATTAAGTAGTACTCTAACAATCAGAATAATTACACCACGTACCCTAGCAATCAAAATTATTACACCAGGAATACCTAGTAATACTCTGAATATCAGAATGATAACATCACAAGTATTTTAAAAGAAATACCCTAACAATCAGAATGATTATGCTAGGAGTATCTGCATAACTGAACTTGAACTAAATTTTGACAATCAAAATGATTTCGCCAGAAGTACCTCGCGTGAAGTACGAATGGAGATACTCGAAAAATCATAGTGATTACATCGCGAGTATCCTATATAACTAACTTGACATTACTTGAAAGGTTGTTCCCGAGATACACAAACTGTATTCGAGATGAAATGTGACTGGAATACGAAAGGACAGACATCCTGACGTAACACAACATCAACATAACTCAAAAAACATGACTTACTTGAGATAGAAACACTTTGCAGCATGACATAACATGTAACATACAACATTTTGTAACATGACATAACATGTAACAAAAAACATACTTAACATGAGATACTTGCAACAATGAATATTATATGATATGAAATACATATAACATATAGCATACTTAGCATGGCATACTTATAACAAATGGCAATACATGACAGAATAGATTGTGTAAAAGACAAATATTCGTGACAGAATAAATCATGCAATACGTGGCATGGCATGGCATATATGGTAACATACATATATAAATTGTAGTTTCCTTACCCATCACACATACATAGTAAACTGATAGTAAGTTAAGAGCCAACTTACCTCGATTGTCGTGTTCTACGAGAATGAAGTATAAAACACGAGGAACTATAAGAGGGTATTCTAAATGTTAGAAATTTAATTACTAATAATTAGAAATGTGTAAAAGAAATATCTTATGATAAAATTACCACTTTACCCTCTACATGTAAAAAAATTACCATTTTACCCCTAACTTAATGATTTCACATCTTAACTTCAAAAATTATCAAAGTTTACATTCCTCATATAAATTTTGTCCTAAACTCAAATATCATCTTAGGAAAATTTAAAACAATTCACAATTATGGAAAACTCACTATGGCCGAAACATTCATAGGTCATTTCTCTTTATTTTTGTTGCAATTTCTTCCAACTTCAAAAAACTCGTGATTAAACCAAAATTTTGCAACAAAGATCTTCCTATCCTAAGTTTAAAAATATACTTAAAATGTCCATTAATAAAAAGCTAATCATCAACACCAAACTTTTTGTAAAAAGACCCAAACTTTTTAACAAATAGCAAATCCTTGGATTACAAGCTTTGACCCTAAATCAAAACATCTCCAATAATTCCAAACAATCAAATCTTACATCTAACTTATTCATAACATCATTCTAAGATCAAAAATTCTTTAAATCATTAAACAAAGGTCACCAAAAATTACAAAATAATACTTGGAGTTTTAGGTTTTATACTTAGTCCAAAAACATAAACTTTTTCTCAACTAACTTTGATCAATTTCTTGATCCATGGCTTAAAAAGATGAGATATTCAAACTAAAACGTCACATGGTTTACAAATGTGTCCAAATCTAACCATCAAACTTAAAATCACATGGCTAAAAATCAATAAAACAAGGATCTAACCCAAAAAAATCAAATCTTAGGCCTAACCGAAATCCTCTTGCATAGAAAAATCATATCTTTGAAACTAATACTAAATATCTTCAAAAAAACATCCTAACATTAAAATAAGAGACTTAGGATCATCATATAAAAATATTAAAGCCTTTAGAGTAAGATCAAAACACGAAATATTCTAACTTTTTACAAATAAAAACTGTTTTTCTACTTCCAGTTTTCAAGTTTCTAGATCTAAGAAAATCTATCATAAAAAGCTTTATTCATGCAAAAAAACCTCAATGAACACTCATAAAAACATGCTAAAAACACTCCATAAAATTTTCAGACCAAGATATATCCATTAGCTTGGTCAAAAATTCCAAAACATAACATACTCTCCAGTTTCACACCCAGAATGACCTTTCCATGGTTAAAAATACTTTTGACTAACCAAAGTACCATGGAATGAGAGGAATAATATAGATACGGAAACTATAATGAAAGATGAACAACTTTTAAGAAGGAGTAATCATGTGAAAATACTTAGAAAGGGTCAAACATTGCCATGCAAAAAGACCCAGAAATCTGCCCAAGAGAGCTCTTTTGGGTTTCTCTCTAAGAATGGAGTGAAGAAGTGATGAAAGGGAAATAAATGTGTTTTTCATGACTTTATAATTCTGGAGGGGTGAGATATGGTCTTGAATGACCCTTGATTGGAGGTGGCTATGTCCCATAAAGTGGAGAATGGTGAGGGCAAAGGACTGCCTGCAGAAGCTATGAGGTATGGAGGTTGATGAGGTGGACTTCTCCTTCACATCAAGGCACTATTGGGTGCAGCCAAGGGCAGTGGATGGCATGCCATGTGGGGGAGTAAGCTCTTCAAGAAGTTTTGCTAAGGTGGCTAAATTTGTGGGCCTTGGTGGGTCTCAATCAAGTGGGCTTCAACTTGGGGTTAAAGGGGGTTTGGTTAGGGTTTGGGATGCTATCAAGCCCAAATCCAATTTTTCTTGGTCCAATCAATTTTTCAAGGTTTAAACTGTTGGATAATGATGTCATAAAAAGAATTCGATGAATTAATAGCATGTGCAAGTGATTTAATCAAGTGATTAAACACAATGCTATAAATTGGATCAAAAAGGGCTTGAAGGCCAACTTTAGGGTTTGGGGAAATTGTTTAGGGTTTTGGTTTCAACCAAGTTTTGGGGGTTTCATTTGGATTCCAACCATTTAGGGTTTCACTGAAACTCTCTTTGATCTGGCTCAATTTGGTTGATGAGATAAAAGAATAGGGTTTTGCTTAGGTGACATGATCTCACACATTGATTTCCTTCACAAATCCATCTAATGGTCTAATAATTTTCATGAAGTGTAGCTAAGATCTTGCATAGTGTTCAAAGAAAACTTTCTAGCCTAATTTGGACATTCCACACTATGATTTTACAAACACTGTGCTAGGTGTTACTATTGAGGTTACTATTCACTCTCGGAAGGTGAAAAATAAACTTAGCACTGAAAAATCATAAATATTTATACAAACCTAACTATGCAATTTGTTTACCAAAATTCTACACCGAGGTGCCTCAAAAAAAGCAAAATGCATTTTCAAACAAGTGTATCATCCAAAAACTGAAAATGTGATTATTGGGCTATAAAATCCTAAATAATCAACTGAGTCAATTGGCGCACCATAACGTATTCTGACCCTTCTAACTATCTCAAATAAATAAAATTACACTTCTAGCACCTTGGTGAGTGATAACACTGACTGTGCTGATAGACTAAAACCTACGATTAGTCGACTCGTGAAAACTTACAAGGTTTTCATGAGGTTCCTAAAGTCTATAGAAATTCCACAATTGAATTTCTAGTGGGCTGTTACAAATGTCCATTGTACGCAGTTCAAACCTCGGGCGAGGATGGTTACTTCTTCCTCCTCTTCCATTACAGAATCCTATGAAAGATAGTAAATTGCATCATCGTCAGGATTGTAGTACATGTTTGTCCTCAGCTCTTGTAATTTATGCACTATCGTAGCTCCGTCATCTTCTTCTGGTTGACCTTTGTGGAAATGAAAGAGTTCAGATGAAGATTTAGATGTATCTGATGTCGTAATCTCTATCTCTTGGGCTTCTGTGATGCCTCCAGACCTCGCTTAGGATTTGACGGAGACTGAAGCATTGAGACATGTAAGATATGGTCACATACCACTCATTCATGACAGTTAATATGCAATGCACCTAGCATGTCTCTATCAGTATGCAATAATTCTTTGACCATTCATACAAAAATAGGGGTCTCAAAACCATTCCCCTTCAAAATATCCACAAAATAATATTTCTAACACAACAACCATTGATCGTAAACTTAAGAACAATCTTTCTATAAAATCTCTTGCATGGCCTGGATCCACAATATCATCATTGCTAGGGTTCTTGCATCATCGTCAAAACTACTATCTCTCATAAGGCTTGGACTAGGCTTAGGTTTCTCCTTGACTACTAGGGGATCCTCTCACTTACGCTTCCCCATTGCTACCATCTATTCTTGTCACAACTTCTACCATTCCAGGGAGAATGGTAGTAGAAACTACCATAGTAAGATTTTAAAAAATCTCAACTTGTTCAACCAAAAACAAACATAGAGATAACATAAACATATATAAATTAAACCATGAGTATGAATGTATGAGCATGAATGTGTACTTTGACAAAAACACATTATTCTCTCATCTAAATTCCTTTTTCAAAAATACTGAACTTGTAACCATGTAACAAAGTAAAATATAATCATGTAACAAAGTTTCATTTCTTATTAATCTCTTGTAATCTTATTTCATGTAACAAAATGTGTGGATACCTCACAGCTACCCCTAGGAATCATGGGCTCCCTGCTAATTATCACGTCATATTACTGGCCCTCATACTGGGTTTGAGTAAGTCTTATATAATATGACTCAGTAGTTCGTAATTCGCATTCACCGTATTTACAATGTGTTACACCCACTAGTGTTAGACACAGCTACTTGGCACCAAAATCCTAAAGTACCCATTCGAAGTTCGTTGATTGTACTTTGTCAACTTAGAGCTTGCCACTCTAATTTAAGCACTCTAGAGTAGACAGGTGAGTTCCACTAGGATAATACCCCATCCTAGCAATAGAGTCATGACAAAACCTTTTTCTTAATGCACAATCTGAAAATATGTGATATGTAACTTGTGATGAAACCATGCAACTTTTCATGTAACCATGCCATGTACTTGTACTCACTATGCAAAGAATGCATGACATGAATAGCTTGAAATAATTAGAATATGAATATAAATATACATGAATATAACACATGAAGACTCAACATGGTATATACCATTTTTTACAAAACTCTAGGCATGTCATTTAAACCAAAATTTCTAGCAAGTATTATCTGAACATAACATCAATATACAAGGGTTTAACCAATCATAGAATGCAACATTCAAGAATGACCTTCCATTAATCAAAAGAAACAACAAAGATGCAAAGTTAACCCAAATACATAAGTATATTATCCAAGGGTAAGCTAGAGGCTAACTTACAAAACTCCAAAAAGATTTTTCAATGATCAAGTAATCTAAAAATGTATGTTTTTAGAATACTAGGTTCGTGAAATAAAATTCTATAATAATCAAGCATGTGATCCATCCAGTAGGGGTTTAAACGTTCTAGCCCTAATCAGCGTTTAGGTCCTTCCATCTATTCCATGACTTCTCTCTTGTTCTATGCCTCATTGACATAAACACATGATATGAGAAACCCTAGGTCCAAATGGCATTAACCCTCCTTCACTTAGTCAAAACCCTAGTGGTTAACTGACAAGTCACTCCTTGTAAGATCGAAAACCCTAATGGCTATATGTGCTCAAATTGTGCAAGACATACATTTGTGTGTGCGAGAACCTCATGTCTTAAGCTTCTTTGATGCGTGCAAGGCACTCTAGCTTGTTGTTTCCTCATGGGGTGACTAGATAGAAATGATCTCATGGAACCCTAGTGATGGCCAAAGGGTCCCTTCTCATTCATTTTGCAATCAAAGAATCGGGTTCTTTGAAAAGAAAAACCCTAGGCAAAACCATATTCAATAGTGTTTAAGCATGGCTGCCCTCTCATGGCCAAACACAACCCTTACTTCCCACATTCCTGAAACTTCAAGACTTCATCCCTCTTGTTTTTTTCACAATGTGCACTCAGTGAAGACTAGGGTTGAGCTTTCTTACCATGTGACTCTCCACTTGAGGCCTCTTGAATTCTTTCTTCTTTTGGACGCACAAGATTGGTGTTTGGGTGGAGAGAAATGGTGTTTGGCTTCTTAGGGTGGTCGTGAAAGAGAGGAGAGGAGGAGAGAAAACTAAAAATGAACCAAACGACCTTTGATCTCCCTTCTCCCTTGTGTGTGGGCACCAACCATTAATGGCCATATTTATACTCTCTCTTGCTCCCTCTTATTCTCTTCCCTATCATAACTCATTGATGGAAAATGAAGAGCCCTCAAGAAACCTACCTACATGGGTGCCAAGTGGCCTTTTTTGCTTTGGCCAAAAACCCCTCCATCTACCTTCTTCAATCATTGTCTCTCTTGGAACTCAAAAGTTCATTTCATGGAGGACAAGTGACGCCTCTTACTTGCTGGCCAAAACCCTAGCTCTCCTTCCCACTATTTGATTCTTCTAGAATCCTAATTTAGCTTGCATAAGGAACAAGTGCCTTGTTCATCTTAGAAAACCAAAACCCTCTCTTTGTCTCCCACACGGTTGCATGTCTAGAAACCCTAAAATTCTCATGCATGAGTGACGAGTGGCATGCCCCTTATCAAAATGGATGACTCTTCTTCCCTTCATTATTGTATTTCTTGAAACTCCAATACACATGTGCATGGACACCAAGTGGCATCCCTTGTCTTTGTTGAAAATGGCTCTTCATTTCCCTCATCATTATTCTTCTAGAAATAACAAGAGCCATCTTGCATGTTTTCCAAGTGGCATGTGCCCCTTAAGAATCTGAAACTTTCTTCATCTTTCTAATGATTGCATCTTTAAGAAGTCCTAAGATTCCTATGCATGAATGTCATGTGGCAAGAGTGGTGGAGGTGGTGTGTGCCTCCTTGAATCCAAAACCCTAATACCTTTTGTATGTTTGTCGAGTGTGTCTCCTAGCAAAACCAAATTCCTCATTTCCCATGTGCCTATGGATTGCCTCTTGGAAACCCAAAGGTTTCACTCTTGCATAGCACCAAGTGGAGCCTCCATTATTTTCTAGAAAGCTAATGTGCTTTTTGAAGCCCTTTTCCTCTTCATGGCCAACAAACACTGAGCCTAGGGCCTTCCCTTGGCCTTGGGTGCCTAATCACTAACTACCAAAGGATAAGATCAATTCTCACCTCACATGGTTCTAATTTCTATGGCCCTTTGGTCTGTATTCACTTAGGCCCAAGTAGAACTAAATCTCAACCTAAAGAACCTAGCTTAGGCTAGGGTGTCACAACTTCAATGACACGACTTGACTCTGTATCATCTCTAATGCCTCACACACATAATCTAGTAGCATCCTTCCAAACAAGTGGGTCATGCAATAATTTGCACTCCCCATGTGGTAATGCTCGTCGCAATAAAAGCTTTCCTCTAACATTTCATCCGTCACATGCATTCAATGATGCTCAAACTTCTCCATGTGTTGCCAATGAGCTACGATCATCCGATCTCGCCTCTTCTACCTGGCCCTTTGCCTAAGTTCTCACATCCTTCTAACTCTTAGTGCTGATAACATAGACTCACGTCCTATAGTCCTAGTTCCCGCCAAGTCCTGTTACAAAGTGCATATTGTAACACAATAGATAACATATAACTATGAATCATAATCCATCAAATCAGACACTTTTATTGCTTTCACAACCAATTACAATAGAAAGGCAAGTTACAAATTTCAACCATACATTTAACCTATTTGCCTAATTTCCCTAAGATTCAAACAAATGGGAGCATATTTCTCTCATCGAATATTCTCTTTCCTAGGTGGCTTCCTAGAAATATGGGTTATTCCAAAGTATTTGACCAGGGGTATCTTCCATCCTCAATTCCTGATCCTTCCAGTCAACAATCTACACTTGTCATTCCTCATAAGATAGGTTAGACCTAAGTTGAATGTGACTTGGATCAACCACAACTGGTCGTTGATCTCAAAAACTTCTCTTCAAAGAGGAAATAGGAAACACATAATGTATTCCTTGAAGCTCCATTGGAAGGTTCAATTGATAAGCTACTAACCTAATCCTTTCCACAATTTCGTAAGGTCTTACATATCACAGTCTTAGTTAGCTTCCCTCTTTTACCAAAGCAAACCACTCCTTCCATGGGTGACACTTTCATGTATACCCAATCGTCAACTTTGAACTCAAGACTTATTCTTCTTCCATCAGCATAGCTCTTTTGTCTTGCGTTGCCTGCATCCTTTCTCTAATCAACCTTGTTCTCTCACTTCTTGTAGGAATCCTAGACCAAGTATCTTCTTTTCTCTAGCATCATCCCAACATAACGGAGATCTACACTTTCTCCCACACAAAGCCTCATAAAGTGTCAGCTTAATGATTACTTGGAAACTATTATTATAGGCAAACTCTATTACGAGAAAATAACCTTCCTAGTCACCTTTAGTTTACAACAAACAAGCTCTAAGCATATCTTCTAATGTCTGTATGGTCCATTCAATTTTTCCGTCTATTTGCGGATGATAAGCACTACTATACCTCAAGTTGATGTCCATTAGATACTGCAAACTTTGCTAAAATTGAAACGTAAAATTTTTGAATCCATGTTTGAGATTGGCAAAAATCTAAGTGCAACAACTTGGCCAATATGATTGACCTTGGTACTCCATGCAATGAACTATCTCCTTGTGGTATAGCTTGGCCAACTTCTTTATTGAATCTGTGTTTGAGATTGGCAAAAAGTGAGTGCTTTTTATCAATCCATCCACGATAACCCATATGTAGTTCTTTACCACATAAGACTTTGGCAAACCTATTATAAAATCCATGGAAATGTACTCTTATTTCCACTCCAGGATTGGCAAAGGGGGCAATTCTCCTACTAACCTTTGATGCTTTGCTGACCTTTAATGCTCTGCAATTCTCCACCACATCCATTTTTAGTCATTCCCACTAAAAGTGTCTTTTCAAATCCTAGTACATCTTCATGCTTCCAAGATGCACAATGTAAGGTGTATTGTGTGCTTATCTAAGTATCCTTTCCTTCATCTCTGAATCTATTGGGATCACCTTCCGGTGTTTATAACATAGAATGCCATCATCTCTAATCCTAAAATATATTGGTCCTTTGGACTTCTCAAGCTATTGTCGGATGTCAAATAGTTTACTATTCTTCATTTGAAGCTCATTTATTTCCTCAACATTCAATGACACAATCTCCTGAATTACAACCAAAGCTTTGTCTATTTAAGCACTTTTGATCAACAAACTCCTTGTGCTACTTAATAGAGACTCCATCTCTATTGATCCCTCAATTTGAGACTTACAACTTAAGGCATCTGCCACACATTAGCTTCTCCTTGGTGGTATTTTATCTCACACTGATGGTCACTAATCATTTCTATCCATCTTCTCTATCTCATATTCAAGTTATTTTGATTGAAAAGATACTTGAGACGCTTGTGATTGGTGAAAACCTTGCACATTTCATCATACAGATAATGCCTCCAAATCTTTAATGCAAATACTATCATGACTAACTCTAAATCATGAATGGGATAGTTCTACCTAGGATCCTTCAACTGACGAGAGGCATAAGCGACTACTCATCATCCTTTTTGCATCAACATGCATCCAAAACTCATCTTTGATGCATCAGTCTAGACTACACATGGTTTTTTTTTTTTTTTTTGGGGGGGGGGGGGGGGGGGCAAAGCCAATGCAGAGCTGTAGGCAATCTTTCTTTAGTTCTTGTAAACTCCGTTTGAGTTCTTCACTCCACCCAAACTTTGTGTTCATTTTAGTTAGCGCAATGTGGGATCTAGAGAGTTTAGAAAAACCCTCTACAAATCTTCTATAATATCCGGCCAGTCTAAGAAAACTCCAAATCTCATGTATGTTGGTTAGTCTATGCCAAAACATGACTGCTTCTATCTTTCTTGGGTCAACTGCCACACCGTTACTGAAGATTACATGCCATCATAAAAACTTTACCTCTCGGAGCTAGAATTCGCATTTACTGAGTTTTGCATATAACTTATGCTTTCACAATCTATCCAACACCAGACATAGATGTTCCCTACGTTCCTTATCACTCTAAGTATAGACTAAAATATCATCAATTAACACCAAGACAAAACTGTCTTAGTACTGTCAGAAGACTCGATTAATCAAGTCCATAAATGATGCTGGAGAGTTGGTTAATTTGAACGGCATTACTAGGAACTCATATTGTCTATACCGAGTTCTAAAAGCAGTCATAGGTAAATCCTTCAACTAATGGTATCTTGACCTCAAGTCTATCTTTGAGAACACCAATGCTCCTTGGAACTGATCTAGCAAGTCATTTATTCAGGGTAATAGGTACTTATTCTTAATCATTATCCTGTTTAGCTCCCTATAATCGATACACATCCTCATTGATCCATCTTTCTTCCTTACAAACAATATTGATACACCCCATGGTAAAGAACTAAGTCGAATGAATCCTTTTTCTAATAGTTCCTCAATCTGAGTTTTCACTCCTTCAACTCTGCAGGAGGCATCCTATAAGGTGCTCTATGTACTAGGGTGGTTGCTGGCTCTAACTCTATGGTAAACTATGTTTCCCTATCTAGGTAATACAAGTAAATCATTAGCAAACACCGCTAGAAACTCTTCTATCAATTCCAGCAACTCCCTTAATTCTTTCCATCGTTTCTACTATAAGCATCAAATAAGTTGATGCACCATTCTTGATACATCTCTTGGCTTAACAAACGGAGATTACTAGTGGACAAACCTTAACAGATTTTTCTACTTAACAGACCTTATATGCAGCTCGTGATTCAAACACAACTTCCCTTTTACGACAATTAATCTTAGCATAGTGCTTGTATAGCCAATCCATACCTAGAATTACATCAAATTGTATCAAATGAAATATGATGAAGTTTACTCTTAAAACATGTCCCTCTACTTCTATTGGACAATCCTTGACAATTTGGGTATACAACTAATTATGTTCCCATTGGGAATTGTCACTACGACATTTTGAGGCAACAATTCTATAGGCAAATCACATAGTTGCATGAAAGTAGCAAATAAAAGTCTGAGATGCTCCCGAATCGAATAATGCACATGCCATATAATGTAACAACTTAAACATTATTAGTTATCAATCCATTCTCTAACACCTCGGCAGCTTCCACATCTACTTCTCCTAGTGTCACTACATAGATTCAAGCCTACGCCGGAGTCTTAGGGTTTGCCTTCGCGTTGGGCTTGTATGTAGCTTTGCTTCTTGGCATGTTGAAGGAGAGTTTCAGATCATATGACTTGATTGGCCACATTTAAAACATGCTCCCATGATCATTTTGCATTTGCCACTATGCCTTCATCCATGGATGTTGCCGGCTCTGAGTTCTCAAACATGACTCCTCTTCCCTTGTCAGCTACAGGCAAGACTCTTTTCTTTTTTGTCCCTCCTCCCAAAGTATAAGGAAGAGTCTTCTTCTGCTCTGAGTTGATCTGGGTGATCAAACTCTTTTGTTTTTCTCCTGCTATTGAGGCTACGTTCACTAGCTCTTGAAGATTATAGATTCTAAAGCAAGTGACATGGCTATGAATTCTTGGTAGCAAACCTCCTTTGAACTTTTGAGCCTGCATTTTCTCCAAGGAGACCAGATGCAGGGCAAACCTTCCTTGCTCCATGAAGCAAGCCGCGTATTATTCTATATTGTTTGGTTCCCTTGAACCAAATTAGCAAATTCCTAAGCCTTATACTGCTTTGTCAATTCTGGAAAGAATCAATTGTTGAATTCTTCCTTAAACCATTCCTAAGGAAGAGTGGCTATGTTCCCTAGCTCCTTATCTAGAAGTTGCCTCATAGTGTCCCACATATTTTGACCTCACCTTGAAGCAAGTGTCCGGCATACTGAACTTTATGTTCCTCAGTACACCTGATAATCTTGATTGTCCTTTCCAAACCAAGCAACAACTTGTTGGCTTTTAATGCTCCTTCCATACCCATGAAATTCAAGTATCCATACACCAAGAACTTCTCATAAGGACAGCCCCGATTTTCCACAAAAAAATAGTCTATTAATCCCAAATATATCCTAGTTTGAAAATCATTACAAAAGTAGGGTCCTAAAACATTGACCCTTCATAACCATCAAAATATAGTTTGTGCTACATAGTTAAAAATATTTTTGCCTAAAATCTTTTGGATCTCTGTTATCAACTTCAAAAATGGTCTTTGTAAATTTACCAATCACCTCAAGGCATTTTTTGAAGGTAAGGCTTTCTTCAACTACTATATGAGCACAACTTATGACGATACCATAAATAATTTGATAAACACTATCTCATGAGTTGAGATAGAGAGTGTGACTATATTCATATATATATATATATATATATATATATATATATATATATATATATATATCAAATATACAATATGATGTCTATCCATGGAAAGACTACATAAAAGGAAAGATTTCTATACAAAAAATATACCGCTAGCAGAAACTTAATACACGTGATTTACTCCTATGAATATGCACTAGTTGACTAGAGAGGATTGTTGAGAATATTTCTAAGTATTTCTATGATCATGTGTTGATATCCCTGATTGATGTACAACTATGATTGTTTTGATTTTATTCATTTTATTCCCTCTCAAACTTGGCTGTGGAAGAAAGTAAAGAACCCAGTTTTTTACACAGCTGCTTGAACTGAGTCTTGAGTAAAGGCTTTGTGAACAAATCTACAAGATGAGCAAGTGATGTGACAAATTTTGTTTCTAAGGAACCAAGTGCCACTCTTTCTCTTACATAGTGATAATCAAGTTCTATGTGCTTTGTTTGAGCGTGTAGAACTGGATTTACTATTATGAATAAGGCACTCATGTTGTCACAATGGAGAATATGTGTTTTGAAGAGAGGCACCCCAAGGTCTCGAAGTAGAGTGGAAATCCAAGTCAATTATGCTGCTGTGGAAGCCATGGCCCTATATTCTACCTCTACACTGGACCTTGCAACTGTTGGTTGCTTCTTTGCACTCCATGAGATGCAATTGCTACCAAGGAATGTACAATAGCCTGAGGGGGATCTCCTTGTGGTGGGGCAACCAGCCCAATCTGCATCCGAGAAGCCATATAAATCAAGGCTGTTGTTTGAGGTGATGCGTTGGCCAAGTTCAGCTGTGCCTTGCAAGTACCTAAGGATCCTTTTGACAAGCTGGAAATGAGCCACAGTAAGTGCTTGTAGGAATTATCAGACATAGTTTATACTAAAGGATAAGTATGGTCTGGTGAAGGTGAGGTGTTGCAGACCACAAACAAGACTTCTAAAGAGTGTTGGATCATGAAAGGATTGGTTTGAAGCAGATTTATGTTGTCCTGTGGTTAGCATAGGTGTTGCCAAAGGCTTACATTCATGCATGTTGGCTCGAGTGAGTAATTCCATTATGTACCTATGCTGATTTAAGAAGAGATCAGTACCAACCTTGTAAATTTCAATCCCTACAAAATGATGTAGAAAACCCAAGTCTTTGATAGAGAATTGTGTGCTAAGTTGAGAGATTAGCCACTGAATTCTCTGTGGATTATCTCCTGTGACTACCATGTCATCCACATAGAGGAGAAGAAAAATAACTCCATGGTCTAAGTGACAGATAAAAAGACTTGGGTTTGCTAAGCTTGAGAAAAAACCAAGCTACAAAAGAAAACCACTCAACTTGCCAAACCAAGCTCAAGGAGCTTGTTTGAGGCCATACCAGGCACGATTGAGCTTGCACACATGCTGTGGATACTTTGGATCTTCAAATCCAGGTGGCTGATGCATGTAAACAGGCGTGCTAAGAAAACCATGTAAAAAAGTATTCTTAATATCTAGTTGGTGAAGTTCCCAGTGTTTAATAGTGGGAAGAGTGAGGACAGTTCTAATACTTGCAGGTTTCAAAATTGGTGAAAAAGTTTCTAAAAAATCCACCCCATTAACTTGACTAAAAGCTTTAGCAACTAGTCTTGCTTTAAGGCTATCGAGAGTAATGTCAGCCTTTAGCTTGGCTTTATATACCCACTTGTTGCCTATTATATTCATACCGTCAGGTTTTGGAACCAATTTCCAAGTATTGTTCTTGGCAAGACCATCAAGTTTCTCCTCCATTGTAGCAGACCAACCAAGATGTTTCAGTACAGATTTAACTGAATTTGGTTTAGTAGGTATGGGAACAATGTGATGCAGGTTTGCATAACGAGGGTTAGGTTTGTGAATGCACATCTAGCCCTGGTTTGCATAGGGTGTGTAGTTGGAGTTGGCTCGGCAACAGGTTGAACGGAGACATTTGATGATGGATGAGGCAGGTAATCTATTTATGGAGAGGTAGTGGGAGCAACATGAGATAAGGAAGAAATATTCTAAGGTTGATTTAAGGATAAAGAAGGAGGAGCATAAGCGGAGGGCAGTGGATGCATTGTAGACTCCTTAGAGTGCTTTGCAAACTCCTCCCATTCAATGAAGGTTGAAATTTCCCCCTCAATAGTAGGACATTCATAGAGTATAATGGGTTTAGAGTAAGGTAAACCTGACTCATCAAACACCACATGTCTTGAGATATAGATTTGACCATTGTGTAGATAAAGGCATCTATACCCTTTGTGTTTGTTGCCATAGCCAATAAAAAAACAAGGCAAGGACTTGGGTTCAAGTTAGGGCTGAAAATCGACCTAGTCGGTATGGTTTTATGAAGAAACTGAAATCGGCCAAAATCATATTTTTGGTATGGCAACCAGTCGAAACTGACCGTGTAAGGGGGGGAAAACCAACCTGGCAGTTGCCAGCCAGTTCACAGTCTGTTTATCGGATTGGCAAAGGAGAGTGAAAGCCGTGACTCGTGGGGGTTCGTCGCCGGCTGGGAGGTGCTCGGAGGATGAGAGAAATTTTGAAAATGTGCCGCTGTGGGTGGGTGTTCATCGGGAGGAGATTGGAGAAAGAGAAACAGAGAAGAGGGAGAAATGGAGAGAAACGACGTAGAGTGGCAAAAGAAGAAACTCTGGGGGGAGAGGGGAAGATGAATGGTAAATTAACCCTAACCAAGAACGACGCCATTTGGTTGAGATCAAACGGCACCATTTGCTTTATTTTTTTTTCATACTCATTAAAACAAAACGACGTCGTTTCACATGAAACGACGTCGTTTTATATATGAAATATGTAAAAAAATATATATAAAAAATTGCATCAGTCAGTTCTTCAGTTCTCGCTTGGTCCAGACTGGGACCGAACTGGCCGACACTCAATTTTATATATTTCCAACAGCCGGCAGACCAGTTCTCCACTGGTTTAGGCTGGTTCCTGATTCGGTCGGTCGGTCTGAGTCGGTAGCAGTCGGTCTGCCAGTTTTTTGTACACCCCTAGTTCAAGTTTGTTAAACCTATACTCTCCAAGATATGGAAAACATCTGGACCCAAGGGTTCTGAGTATGCTATAGTCAAGATGTTTGGCATAAAGCCTAAAGAAGGGTGAATCCATATTAAGCATAGGTGTAGGCAATCTGTTTAACAAAAAAACTCTAGTAGAAAAACAGTCTAGCCAGAACCTAGGTGGCAGTTTTGCATGAAACATCAGGTTAGCCCAAGATTTATGATGCTCCTATGCCTTCTTTCTGCTTTCCCATTCTGTTCAAGGTTTTGGGACAAGTAGACTGATGAATAATGCCATTATTCTGAAGATATGGAAGCAGCTTTGTATCATTAAACTCCCCTCCTTCATCAATTTGAAATTTTTGAATTTTGGCATCAAATTGACACTTAACAAACATATGAAACTGAATAAAGGCTGAGTAAAGATCATATTTGTGTTTGAGAGGAATCAACCATGTAAAATTTGTAGCTTCATCAACAAAAATGGAATAAAATTTATACTTGTCCCTTAAAAGAGTAGGAGCTAGTCCCCATAAATCACAGTGGATTTTATCAAAAGGAACTGTAACAGCGTGGTTTCTGGAAAGAAAAGGCAACTTGCATGTTTTTCCCATTTGACAACTTGTACAAATTTGTGATGAAGTTTGTTTTGGCTCAAGATTAATGAACTTTTTATTACAAAGAAAGTCTAAGATTCTTGAGTTGGGATGTCCAAGCCTTTGATGCCATTGCTCCTTATTTGTGGATCAAAATCTAGAAGAGTAGAAACTCGCTTTATTCTGAGGACTTGAAGCAGAATAAAAAATGTATAGATCACTCTAATTCTTGCCTGTTGCCACCGTCTTTTGAGTTACACTGTACTTTAACACAAACCCATGTCCATCAAAATCAAATTGTAGAGGCTAAGTAGTAGTTAACTTGCTAACAGACAACAAGTTCTTCTTGATTTTAGGAACTAAAAGCACATCATTTAACAAAATCTGAGAATTAAGGGAGCCAACCATGGCCTAACCAACATGAGTGATTGGTAATACCTTTCCATTTCCTACCATTATTCCATCATGGCCTTTGTATGGAGTTAGGGAACGAAGAATAACTTCATTGGCAGTCATGTGATCGGTAGCCCCAGTGTCATGATGCCAGGAAGAAATCTCATGAGGTTCCTTCATTTTGATTGCTGCAAAACTTTGAGGGAGACTATCATGGGTAAAAGAATGGTTAAACCTTTCAAAGCACTTCAAGGCAGTGTGGTTTTTTTTGTTACAAATCTGACATAATTTCTTGTTTGTTTGTAGATTTGTTATTAGATGGGGAGGCACGATGGTTGTTGCTATAATTTTGAGTCTAAGGAGTATTTGATTTTGATCCAATAGATGACCCTTGCACAAAACCTCGGCCTTTGGAAGTGAAAGAACCGGAATTGGCATTTGGTTTCTTGTTCTATCCATAAAAAACCATAGAAGAATTGTTGACATGAAGTTTTGACCTGCCTGTGTAGCTGAGTTACAACTTTTGAGTATGCAGGGACTGGAGGCTTGAGCATAGTTGCAGTAAAGACTTCAAACTCTTTACCAAGTCCATTAAGTAGCCACCATGACTTCTTATGTTCTGCTATATGCTTGCCACTAGCAGCAAGTTCATCACACACAGTTTTGAATATTCCTAGATATTCACTTAAAGAGTCAGATCCTTTGGTAATGGATGTAAGCCTTTGCTTAAGAGCAAGACTTCTATTAGAGCAAACTCGTGAAAAGGCATGAACCAGAGCATGCCAAACTTTTGAGGCAGTGTACAGGCCAATAATAATGACTAACGCTTCCTCAGACAAGGTGGCTGTAAGCAAACCTTTAACCAATTGATTAGAACTGCGCCACTTGGAATACAATGGGTTAGGCTTAGAAGGATTACCTTGGAGACATTGAGGTGGAGGTTCAATGTCACTTGTTATGAATCCTTGAAGATTATAACTTTCTAAGATGTTTAACATTTGAGTTTTCCAAAACAAAAAATTGTTGGAAGTCAATTTAAGAGAAACATAGTAGAGCACATTTTAGGGGACGACATAAGGATAGGGATCAGAGGAAGTTGAAATATGAGAAGATTTAGAGTTCTCCATAGGAGAAAAAATTCACACAGCTCTATTTCAACCCACAGAGGCTCTTAATACCATGTAAATAATTTGAGAAACACTATCTCAAGAGTTGAGATAGAGAGTGCTCTTAAGATAGAGAGTGTGACTGTATTCATATATATATATATATATATATCAAATATACAATCTAATGTCTATCCATGGAAAGACTACATAAAAGAAAAGATTTCTATACAAAAAATATACAGCTAGCAGAAACTTAATACACGTGATTTACTTCTATGAATATGCACTAGTTGACTAGAGAGGATTGCTGAGAATATTTCTAAGTATTGTTGTGATCATGAGCTAATATCCCTGATTGATGCACAACTATGATTGTTTTGATTTCATTCCTTTTAGATACAATCTATCACTTAAGCATAATTTGCAACAATCAAACATGACACGTAGGCATGATTCCATGTATTCAGAAGATTTAGACATAGCATGGAAAACCGAGCACACACATGATTCAGTATGGCAAGAAACCAAGCATATGAAATAGTGTTACAATTTAAACATTTATAGATAAACACAAATGGTACAAATGCAACGTTTACATGAAAACATGAGCACTTTGTCCAAGCGTAAGTTAGAGACTAACTTAC
>QGSO01000930.1:36811-77624 GCA_011037825.1 Carya cathayensis | reverse complement strand
CCGTTTTTACGTGTATTTTCACTGAAGGATGTTTTAATTTAATTAATATTATAGTGCTTTTATTTTAATTATCGGATTTTAATTGGATTTTATTGTGCTGTTGAAGTTTAAAATTTGCTGTTTAAATTTATTTTAGCTTGTTTTCTGGATTTAAAATTTAATAGTTGGTTTTTACTAGTTATTTATATATATTTTAGCTTGACGTTGCTGTTTAAAATATTTTTATGGTTTTATTTATTTATTTGATGTAGTGTTTAATTTATTTTAGTCGTTTTATGTTTTTTATTGATCGTTTTCGGCGGACAGTTTCTTGGATCCCGGAAGTGAGTATTGGACTCTCATTTCTTTTTCCTCTTCTTTTTTCTTTTTCTTTTTCCTTTTCCTTTTTCTTTTTCTTTCCTTTTCCTTCCTTTTCTCTTCTTCTTCCTTCCCGTTTTCCTCTCCCCGTCGCGACTCTCCCTCCCTTCCTTTTTTCACTTACCGCGCAGCCACCTTTGGCCAGCCATATCTCCGCCGTCCGGTGGAGGTGTCATACACCACCCCCGCCATTCTCTTCCTCTCACGGCAGACTACAACCCCTCCAATTTTCAGAGCCATCGGACCCACCGTTAGCCGCCACGAGCCCCTCGAAGTGCGCACCACAGCCCAGTTTTCTCCTCTGTTTTTCCTTTCCGCGCAGCCTCCTTCGACCTGCCCATATCTCCCCGTCGGTGGAGGTGTCATACACCACCCCCACCATTCTCTTCCCCTCACATCAGGCTACAACCCCTCCAATTTTCAGAGACCATCGGAGCCACCGTTAGCCGCCACGAGCCGCTCAAAGTCGCGGCACCAACCCAGTTTTTCCCCTGTACCGATTCTTCCTCCAGCCCAGAACCGCCACTTTCCGGCGGCGTGGCCTCCACCACCCACCCAGAAAACTTCCCCTCCCTCCGGTGCACCACCCCCCAAAGATCTCCCCCAACCGGCCGGCCGTTTGGCCGGAAAAGCGCATCTAAGCCGCACGGTTTGTCACCGTTTCCGGCGCCGTCGCACCACCTCCGGCCACCATCTTTTCACCACTTCTTCCCCTACCTCTTGCCGTCCTAACCCACCTAATTTCGGCCCCGATCCGTTGCCGGAGCAGCTCGCACGAGCTCAACTCCGATCAGCCCCTTCTTGGCCTTCGACCGCCGTTTCCACCCCACCCACGGCCAAAACTCACTTCCATTAGCTTCATAAAATCCTAAGACCATTCCCTATCAATTTGGTGTCTTGGTTTGTCCCCGTTCAAAAGTGGGTATTTTGCGACCCACGGCTACAGTGCATTTGCACTGTTACGTTGCTTTCCGCCCATCGTTTGCCGCGCGCCGAACCTTCTAAAAATCACTATATAGCTCGTAAGTATTTTCAAACTCTACTTTTAGATTTAAATGTATTTTGCTCTTACAATAATTTATTTGGTTGGTTTACTGATTCCGGACTGAGTCCAGAGAGTTCGGGGGTCGGATGGATGGAGGACGGAGTTGCTTGATATTGTTGTTTATGTTGGTTGTTGTGTCGTGCATTGAATTTGCATTTACATGGTGCATGCACGTGTATTTTATTTAAATTGAGAAAATCCTGTTTTATTGGCGTAAATGGATTTTTGGTGCGTGTGCTACCACGACCCAAGTCCGGGATGGGGTTATTATCTCGGTGGAGCTCCTCTGGTCACTCGGGAGTGAAATACTGAGTGACTCCCCTGAGCGGTTGTCGAACGTGGGCGTGACGACCGAGACGCACATGGAGCGGGTAGGACGCTGTCGGCTCGAACAGTCCGTGGCTAGTGGACGGGCGCTACTATGACCGATGGCCGTGGCCCGTCGCGGCGAGGCGAGCGATGTTTGGGCTACCGTGAGGTGACACGCGAGCGGCGTGTGATGGACATCAGCCGTCTCGAGTGATGCGGATGATCCCTAGGGCGCAGGTCATGGTGCATGCATTCGTTTTTATGGTCTGTCGCGATGGGATTGTCGTGGGAAAGGGCGAGGTGCGTTGCAGGACTTGACTCCTCTAGGGGAAAGGTGGCTGGGCATACGGTTTGCTTGGTTTTAAGTATGATATGGGCCAATCGGACTTTATGGCGACATTTGGTTAAAGAGATATGTTTTTGAGCCAAATGGATTTTTGGCGTGCGTGGAAAAAAATATGGTTTGTGGTTTGGTGCATTGGCATTTATTCATGCATATTGTTTGAGTTCTAATATGTTTTATCTAGTGGTTGTTTGGATTTTACTTACCTGCGGCACCATTTTTGGTACCGTAGATTTTGGTGCAGAAGTTCGAGGAGGAGGAGGAGGCTGAGCCCGAGGATGCGGCTCCGCCGGAGTTATCTGAGTTGAATTATGATTGTGGTTTTGGCTTAAAACACATATTTGTATTGTTATATTCTATTATGTATGTTTTGAACAGCTTTGTATTTTAATTAAGAAAAATTCTGGTACTTAGTTATATGTATTTGCTATCCGCTGCGTATCTCTTCGTGCACTAATTGTCGCTTGCACACACTCGGCACTCGTCGATAGGGTGGTGACCCGGTTGTCACCATCCGGACGTCTCAATTTCCCCGTTCCGGTACGTGGGGATTTGGGGGCGTCACAGGTGGTATCAGAGCAGTTCGGCTCTGGGTAAAACCACATGTCCCATAGGAGCGGTACCAGAAAGTTTTTAAAGTTGTGTTTTAAAGAGTTTGTTTTATTTGAAGCTTGGTTTTCTTTTTAATTGAGTTAACTTGTTTTTAACTATTTTATGTATTTGCTTGTTTTATCGTATGCTTTTTATGTTATCGTTATTTGGTTTTGTTTTAAGTTATATGTTTTGTTTTGTCCGAAATTAAAAGGTGGGGTTAAGGATTATGCTATGGCGGAGGACGGTACTTTTGAGAATGTCGTTGGTAGGAATAAATACTTAGTGTAATAGGTTTGAATTTTATAGAGGTGGGTTACTTATATAATATTGTGGCTAGAAGGGAACGACTTGGGTTAGACGATCTCTTGGGAGTAAGAATGAAGTTGCAACTAAGGAGGGGAGTTAGCTTTAAGTCGCTTAAGATAATTGAGGTCTTGGGTTTTGTAGGATTTATGTAAAGAGATTATAGAATAGGAGAGTGTAGGTTCAACGAACTTTAAGGATTGGGATTGATTTAAGAGAATTTTATCTAAAGTTTGAGGTCTTATCTATTTTAGGAAATAAGATTTGGGTAATTAAGGTGTTAGGTTCGGCAATATTTGGGGGAAATAATTAAATTTCAAGTTTTAAATTTCACTGATTCGGATGAGCAATTAGGTGGCAATTGGAGCTTTAGATTTTACAAGTTTTTAAGGTGCATGTTTCGGATTAAAGCCATCAATCTTGAGAATTTCAGAAAATGATTTATCATCCGTTAATGTATTAGATTTTAAAAGTTTTGGGAGTCGTTTGTTCTATTATGGGGTGTAAACTCATTGATCTTAGAAATTCTAAATAAAAAATAAAAAAAATAAAAAAAATGATTCTTATTTGATTTAAGGTTCTAGAATTGCAGAGTTGAAGGACCAATTTATAATTGGAGTTGAGTTAGTGATATGAAAAATTTTCTGGGGTACATTTCTTTGAGAATGGAAGGTAATGATCTAAGTCATATATTTCTTTGAGGATTTTAGGTATTAACTTAGTTCAGAAAATAATTATTGTTATTTCGAGATTGTAGTAATAGATTTTAGGAAATGATTTTTATCGGTTCGGAAGAAATAGATCCATCAAGGTTTTGGAAACAATGGTTTAATTGTTGGTATTGAATTCGATTGAAGTTGAGACCTTATGTTTCGAGACTTTTGGGAACGGATTATTAGCAGGTTTAAAGTCACTTCAGTACAAAGCTTTAGACGATAACTATTTGCTAATGTTAAAGGAGTAAGTTAAGCAGATATAAGAATGACTCATGTTGATTTGCAGATATAAGTCCATATGATGGAAATAGTAGTAATGGATTACTTGTATGTTGGAATGACTATTGGTTTCGGCTAAGGACGTATGAGATTAACAAATTTCATGAATAGATTTTATGGAATTTCAACAAAGGTTTAAGGTTTCGCATATTTTTTTGGAAATGATTGGGTATTATTTAAAATTTTAGATTTTGAGAGTTCGGGAGTCAATTGTTTTGTTGTTGGATATAAATTCATCGACCTAACAGATTTTGGAAAAGTAATTTTGTATAATTTAAGGTTATGAGAATTGAGGATTTAATGGACTGATTCATAATGAGATTGAAGTTTTAATTTCGCAAAATTGGTGTACTAGTAGGAATTATTTTAGAAATTGATTAGGCTGCAATCATAAATGGAGTTGAATAAAATGGAAGGATGGATATAGGAATTATTAAGGAGGATATTTCTTGGGGGAATTAAAGGTAATGATCTAATTTATATATTTTTAGGATTGAAGATGTCGATCTAGTTCGTGTGTTTGTCTAAGGATCGAATGCATCGATCTCTTTAAAAAAAAAATTGTGTTATAGCTCGAGGTTTTTGTAATAGGTTCTGGGATTGATCTACATCAAGTTTAAGGATAATAGATGGTGCAGGTTTTGGAAAAATGAACTTTGTTTATTTTGAGGATAAGGTACATATGTTGGAAATGGGAGCGATTGATCATTTATACGTTGGAATGATTTTTGGGTATTAGCTAAGGGTACATGAGATTCAATTTCAGTGGTGGTGAAGGCGTATGGATTTTAGAGAGTATAATTTCTAGTCTCATTTTGACTTGAGAGAAGTGGCTTTAGCGAGTACTGAAGTGGATTAGATGTCATGGTATTAAATTCAAGAGATCTTAATTTCAAGTTCTTGGTGAGCTAATTGGAGTGAAGGGTGGGATTAATAGTTGAGACTATCTTCAGGAATTTGTTGTGACTTGAGGTCACATAGGAATTTAATTTTGAGACTATACTTTCCTTTGGAGTTTGAGTGTCCAGTTGGGAGAATTTTAGACCTGTGTATTTAACTTGAAAGGAGGTTGTTGGGTAGCCATGGGTAGTGGATAATAAAATCTTGAAAGTGGAAGCTTGGGAATTAACGGTGAATAGCCTAAACAAATACGTAAAGTAATAAGCAGTGGGAGTCAGGAGGGTAGTGCAATAGTTTTGATGGATTGGAGATGAACAACATGGCCTATCTTGAGATTTAATTTTGTATGCAATTGAAGGAAATAGTCGTGCTACTACGAGGGTTATGGGAATGGAAGTAGGTAAGTGAGTTTTCAAGAAGGGTTCATTAAGGTTATGGTGAATTCAATCGTGGTTCGTAGTGAATTTAGTTATCTCTAAATTAGATGATATTTGGATTTTAGGTAATGATCTTGAAAGTGTGGATTGTCAGGTAGGAGTTATAGGCGCACTTGTTGGTTGGCCGAGAAGGACTTGAGGCTTTTTGGATATGTTCCTTATTTTTATAAGGGGTGTGTATTTTGGAACGATGTTATGTGTTTTCAGTTTGGGGCATTGAGATTGATCGGCATTGATTCTTGCCATCAATTAAGAAATGTATTTTAGTGGAATGTTGATTTTGATTAAAACAACAAGAGCCAAATGATGAGTGGGTGATAAGTCGTGGTATTGGAGGCATTTTGTTTTCTATCGAAGTGGGGTAAATGATTTCCTTATTTTAGGCATTGAGTTAGTTGTACCCAATGGGGTTGATTTATGAGGATATAGTCTTTTTGCATTTTGGCGAGTTATCAGAGTGCGCACGGAAACGTGATTTTTTGTGATAATTAGGTATTTAAATTTTAGACTGAACTTGGGTAATTAGTGATGATTCAAAATTTCGTGAAGGTACTTGTAATTGGAAAGTAATATTTTGGTTAAGAAAATTACGTTGATTGATAGTTTATTTTGGAAGTGACTATTAGGTTACCAAGATATAGTATACAATGAAAGTTTGGAGATTATAGCACAAGAGTTGATTGAGGTTAACACAATTTATTGTGGGAAGATACTAATTGTTGGAATTTACTTGGGTGCGGTTTTGAAGTTCTTGTGGATATGGTGATTTCGGTTTATGTGGCCGCTTTAAGAGTTCTAGGCGTGATGCGTCTCTGGGAGATTAGAACGAATATGATGGAATTGCCTATAGGGGTGTATTTTGGGAAGAGTATTCTTCATACTTATGTGGAAATGGTTGATGGTATGATTTTCTTAAGTATAACATGAGTTGTATATGGTATCATGCTTGGCGCTGATGTTTGATCTTGCAATTTCGAGGACGAAATTTGTTTTAAGGGGGGGAGGATGTGATGATCCGTTTTACGTGTATTTTCACTGAAGGAATATTTTAATTTAATTAATATTATAGTGCTTTTATTTTAAATTACCGGATTTTAATTGGATTTTATTGGCTGTTGAATTTAAATTGCTGTTTAATTGATTTTTAGCTCGTTTTTGGATTTAAAATTTAATAGTTGGTTTTTGCTAGTTATTTATTTCTTTTTAGCTTTATGTTGTGTTTAAAATATTTTCGTGGTGTTTGTTTATTTATTTGATGTAGTGTTTAATTTATTTTAGTCGTTTTATGTTTTTAATATCGTTTTCGGCGGATCAGTTTCTGGATCCCGGAAGTGAGGATTGGACCTCATTTCTTTTCTCTTCTCTTTTTCTTTTTCCCTTTTTCGTTTTTCTTTTTCTCCTTCTCTTTCCTTTTCTTTCTTTTTCCTCTTCTTTCTCCCTGTTGCCTGTGCGTTTTCCGGAAATTCTCTCTCCCTTCTCTCTTTTTCCTTACTGCGCAGCCACCTTTGGCCAGCCATATCTCCGCCGTTCGGTAGAGGTGTCGTACACCACCCCCGCCATTCTCTTCCCCTTCCATCGGACTACAACCCCTCTAATTTTCAGAGCCATCGGACCCACCGTTAGCCGCCACGAACCCCTCGAAGTTGCGGCACCAACCCAGTTTTTCCTCTATTTTTCCTTTCCGCGCAGCCACCTTCGACTGCCCATATCTCCGCCGTCCGGTGGAGGTGTAGTACCCCACCCCCGCCATTCTCTTCCCCTCACATCAGGCTACAACCCCTCCAATTTTCAGAGTCATCGGAGCCACCGTTAGCCGCCATGAGCCGCTCAAAGTAGCGGCACCAACCCAGAATTTTACACTGTAGCCGAAAATTTCCTCCGCCCAGAACCGCCACTTGCCGGCAGCGTGGTCTCCACCACCCACCCAGAAAACTTCCCCTCCCTCCAGTGTACCACCCCTCCGAAGATCTCCCCCAACCGGCCGGCCGTTTGGCCGAAAAAGCGCATCTAAGCCGCACGGTGTGTCACCGTTTCCGGTGCCGTCGCACCACCTCCGGCCACCATCTTTTCACCACTTCTTCCCCTACCTCTTGCCGACCTAATTCACCCATTTCCGGCCTAGATCGGCCACCGGAGCAGCTCCCACGAGCTCAACTCCGATTTGCTCGTTTTTCGCTTCTACCGGCGTTTTCGCCGCCACCCACGGCCAAAACTCACTTCCACTAGCTTCATAAACATCCCTAGACCATTCCCTATCAATTTGGTGTCTTGGTTTGTCCCCGGTCAAAAGTGGGTATTTTGCGACCCACGGCTACAGTGCATTTGCACTGTTACGTTGCTTTCCGCCCATAGTTTACCACGCGCCGAACCTTCTAAAAATCCTATATAGCTCTGTAAGTATTTTCCAAACTCTACTTTTAGATTTAAATGTATTTTACTCTTAAAATAATTTATTTGGTTGGTTTGCTGATTCCGGACTGAGTCCGAGGAGTTCGGGGGTCGGATGGATGGAGGACGGAGTTGCTCGATTTGTTGTTTTATGCTTGGTTGGTTGTGTCGTGCATTGAGATTTCATTTACATGGTGCATGCACGTGCATTTTATTTAAATTGAGAAAATCATGTTTTATTGGCGTAAAAGGATTTTCGGGTGCGTGTGTACCACGACCCAAGTCGGGATGGGGTATTATCTCGGTGGAGCTCCTCTGGTCACTCGGGAGCGTGAAATACTGAGTGACGTCCCCTGAGTCGAGGCTTGGCTACGAACACGCCGGGCGTGGAACCGAGCGACAATGGGAGCGGGGGCTAGGGGATGCTTGGCTACGAACACGCCGGGCGTGGAACCGGGCATCGCTCTATGCACCGACTCCGTGGCCCTTCGCTGGCGAGGGCTAGAGGATGTTTGGCTACGAACACGCGGGGCGTGGAACTGGACATCGCTCGTCTCGAGGATGCTTGGCTACGAACGCGCAGGGCGCGGAACTGGGCATCGCTCGTTTATGTGTCATGCGCGTGGTGGATTCCCGCGGTGTGGCACAGGAGCCAGGGTGTGCGGATGACCCCTAGGGGAGGTCATGGTGCATACGGTTTGTTTGGATTGAGTTGGATATGGGCCAAATGGACTTTTGGCGTGACTTTTGGAAAGAATATGTTTTTGGGCCAAATGGGATTTTTGGCGTGCGTGGAAAAAATACGGTTTTATGGGTTTGGTGCATTGGCATTTATTCATGCATATTGTTTGAGTTCTATATGTTTTTATCTAGTGGGTTTTGGATTTTACTTACCTGCGGCACCATTTTTGGTACCGTAGATTTTGGTGCAAAGTTCGAGGAGGAGGAGGAGGCTGAGCCCGAGGATGCGGCTCCGCTGGAGATCTGAGTTGGAGTTCATGCTTTGTATTTGGTTTTGAAACAATATTTATGTCTTGTAATATTTTATTATGTACCTTTGAACCGCTTTGTATTTTATTTAAGAAAAAATTCTGGTACTTAATTTTATGACTTTGCTATCCGCTGCGTATTTCCTTGTGCACACGTGCCGCTTGCACACACTTAGCACTCGTCGATAGGATGGTGACCCGGGTTGTCACCATCCGGACGTCTCGAATTCCCCGTGTGGGTACGTGGGGATTTGGGGGCGTCACACTAATTGCTAGTAGTATAGATGACACTATATATAATAGTAGATATCCTATTATTATATTATATTAATCTAATATTTATACACTATATATGCATGTGATACATATAACCCTATGCTATGATACCATATATATGTTATATATAGGTTAATATATGTACTTGACAATTATACTAGATGTAATATATATGATATTTTATACTATATATATATGTTACTAAACTATATAATATATGTTTGATTATATATAATATAGTTATATTACTATATCTCTAAACTATAGTATATTTATAGTTTAGAGAATTTAAAGGTATAGTGCAAAAAAAATAAAATGAGCAACATTTTAATTTGACGTTCGAACGGTTTAAAATAACCGTTCAAACGTATAATAAAACGTTCGAACGTCAAATTTTCACGTTCGAACTCTAAATTAGCGGGGGAAAATTTTTCCGCTAATCTATTTGACGTTCGAACGTTCATTAAATAACCGTTCGAACGTCAATGTTCTACATTTACATGACAGAACCTCACAATCTCGCGCTCGTTCCAGTCGACTTCCATTCGCTCCCACACTCATTTTCTTCCAACCAAAGCCATTATTTCTCAATTCAACCCTCAAATATTACTAACTTCTATCAATCTCTTATATTTTCGGATTAAGATGTTGTTTTTACCATTTGGTGAAGAGTATTTAAGTTTTGGGCATTGGGTACGGGTGGATTTTTCGGTTTATCTCTCCAAATCAGGTATTCTCCTTAAATATATTCTCATTTTAGTTTTTATATAAGTGTTTTCGTTTGCTATAATGAGTTCGTTATATAGTTTGCTGTGTTTTGATGTAATTTGGACTGCAAATGTTGAGGTTTTCGGAGGTTGAAGACGACTGTAATCTGGAATTAATCCGTTCGAACGGTATTCGTGTGTCGTTCGAACGTATGTCATTAACGGTCGAGCGGTGACTAACACCGTTTGAACGTTATGTTGGTTAATGTTAAAATAATTAATCTTTTAATGCAGGAATTGAATTAAAAATTAATTATTTATAATCTACATTTAATAATACTTAAATACTTAAAAGTTAAAAGTAATAAAATGAGAATGAATTAAATTACAAATCATCTAAGATTTAATAATACTTAAATATTTAATAGTTGAATTATTCAACTATAGGTTAATACAAATGGGCATTGTTTCAATAACACAAAAATACTTAATCTTTGAATTAAATGAATTTGAATTAAAATATAAATTCCGAATTATAATTAACAAAATAAATGTTAATTAAAATACAAATAGTTATAATTCACAAATGTAATGTTAATTACAATACAAATAGTTATAATTATTAACAAGAATGTTAATTAAAATACAAATAGTTATAATTATTAACTAGAATGTTAATTACAATACAAATAGTTATAATTATTAACTAGAATGTTAATTAAAATACAAATAGTTAGAATTAATAAAATATTTTGAAAGATATAAAACAACTATCTAATTATTTAATAATATAAATACTTAATTAGCATATCTTGCATTGTTTGTTTGATACATGTTAAATATTGACATCTCTTATATTGCTTGTTCATCAAAATTAGCCTTAGACCCGTTCGAGAGTTATCAATCCGCCTGAATTGAAAGATTGATAACTCTTGAATTGTCCAGAGTGGACAGTTTGGAATTGTAAGATCATTCTCGCAAACTATCGATCTATATCTGTTATACGTCCAGCATTAAGATTTTGGCAGATTTATCCATTGTTCTCCGGATATGCAGTTTCGGTGATGTTGTATCGACGATTAACACGTCGGTGCACACAACCAGAGAGCATATTTGGAGAACTATGGGGAGATGCTGCTGAAATTTTGTTGGACGTGACAAATTATAGAGATTAGGTTTGCGACTATGATCTTACAATTCCGAATGGGATTTAAGCAATCCTCGAACTGGAGTCCGTGATGAAGATATTTTTTGAGTATTAATACATCAAAAAAATGGTATGAAGATGATCCTTTTATTTTAACTTCTCAAGCATCTCAAGTATTCTACTTAGATGACCCGAAGTTAGGAAATCAATGGCGAGTAGTACAAAAGTATTCTCCAAGAAATATATATGATGTTATCCCTCAGGCGGAAGGGGGAGATGAAGAAGCAGATGATCCCTCTACTCAAGAAGCATACCAAGAGAGTCTGCCCGTCTTTAATTTGTTTGTGGATTTGAGCCTGTATGAGATGATTCCATTAAATAGAGAAGATATTGAGGCTGAAATTGTTGATGCAACAATTGAGCAAAATGTTGATTCCACTGAAGTATCTACAGATGATGAGTCTGAATTGTCAAATGATACTGATACAGATAGTGATTGACAAATTATGTTTGCACAGATAGTTTTATGAGATTATGCCTCCGAAGAGAAAGGAAGTTCGCATCCCATCTCCACCTATTCCTAACTCTCCTTCAGACTCACCATTAGAGATTGACTCTACAGAACAAGGTAAAATTCTAATACTCATAAAATTTATTAATTAAAGTTATAATAGAAAATTGATTACAATGTTATATATCATGATGACTTCACAGTACAATCTCGTCAAGGTCGAGGCACTACTAGAGGCGTGACGTTGGAAAAATATCGTAAGGTGGGTAAGATCAAAGTTAACATTCTTGATGAACATACCGGAGGCGAAGGACAACCAACAGCTTGGCTTGCATCGCATGTGGGTGCTCTTACACGAACTTATGCACCTTCGGCAACAAGTTCATGGAAGAAAGTCCCCCAAGATGTTAAGGACCTTATCAAGAAGCGTTGTTTGGTAATGTTTAAAACATGAAATTTAATTGGTAAATTTTTTTATTTTACTTTAAAGTTAGACTATTATAAATGATAATATCTTTGTCTAAATTAATTTCTGTAAGGATGATTTCAAATTAAATTTTGGTCGGAGAGAGGAACGTAAAACTGTGGAAGAGCTTATGAGTAATGCATTCCGCAAGTATAAGGCGAGGTGTCATGAGCATTATAATAAGTTTTGAGAATAGTGAAGAAGCACGCCAGCATCCTTTTCAAGATGTGCAACCTTCTGATTGGGAAAAACTTTGTGACATGTTTGAGGATCCATCATATAAGGTATAATTAATTTAATTATTTTAGTCGTCCTATTTTTAATTTCACTTTCTAATATTTTCAATTCTTATGTAGGAGCGAAGTTCTATAAACAAAACAAATAGATCAAAATTGAAGATTACTCATCATGCAGGGTCAAGATCTTTACACCGCCTCTCTAAGAAATTGGTATTGCTATTCTTTTATTTTTATATATTTAACTGAATATATGAATCATAATGACTTTATATCTTAACAAATCCTTATTATAGCAAGATTCAGATGCCAATTATGATCTGACAAAATTATATGCTGCATCACATACTAATCATAAAGGAGAGTGGAGTCATCCTGATGCCCGTGAAAATTATGTAAGTATTATAATTTGTTTTAAATAAATATATTCAAATATTTATGATGATATTAACTTTTTATCTTATGCGTAGGATAAAATGGTTGCCCTGCGTGCTGAATCTGCGTCAGATCAAAATTCCTCAAATAATGATGTTGAGATTTTTACACAAGTTCTGGGTGAACGTTCAGGATATTTGAGGGGTTTGGGTCGTTGTGTAAAACCATCTCCCTCTTCCTCTTCTTCCGGGTCTGCATCTATAGCGCAAGAGAATGCGAATCGCAAAATTGAAGAATTGGTTGCAAAATAACAAGAGTTAGAGGCTCAATTGGCGAAACAAGGAGACATGGAGATGCGCCTCAAACAACATGAAGAAGAACAAGTAGAGTTCAGGAGAGATATGCAACTCCAAATGCAACAGCTTATGCAACAGTACAGGCCTCCAACCAACTGATGGTTTTTTACGTCTAGCTTATGACATTATCTAATTATGTATGAACAATGTTAGTCTCATGATTATTTATTTGTTCTCACTTATTATAAAACTTTTGTGAGTAATTAAACAGTTCCTAATTTATGTTTTTCAAATATTATGGATGTCTATTTAGTTTTTTTTTTTTATAATTATTGGTTTCAATAAAAACAATATCCATTCGAACGATCGTGTAACGTTTGAACATTAATGTGTACGACGTTCAAACGATAATGTACCGTTCGAACATTAATGACCAAACCGTTCGAACGATACCAGATGCTCAAAAATACGTTCAAACGCAGGTCATTACCATAGCGTTTGAACATTGATCATCACCGTTCGATCTCTTCTACCATTCGATTTGTTCCTTTAACATTCGAACGTAATTCTGTTGATCGTTTGAACGTATCTTGATAACCATTCAAAAGATACATTAACGTTCGAATGGTAACTGAGAAGCATTCGAACGCCATTCTGAACGAATTTTAACCGTGACAAAAAATGTCATCGTTCGAACGGTATCAAACGGTCAATTTCAAAATCGTTCCAAAAGATATTTTTTGGGACGAAATTATGATTTTCATCGCAAGATATCTTCTGGGACAGTGATGTTGGGACGACCTTGGGATGAAATTTTTTCATCCCAAAAAATATTTCGGAACGAAATCTATATATTTTGGGATGAAAATTTTCGTCCCAAAAAATGTTTTTTGTTGTAGTGAAAGGGGTTTCATAAATTCAGTTGCAATAGGGGATACCTAGAGCCTTGTTTGAACATTCTTGAATACAGAGGACTGATAACTTCAGACTAGAAATGGAGGCAAAGAATCGTCTATTCCAGCGAAGGCGGAAACGTAGTCCTTCAGCTTCGCAAATGGAGACAATAACCTAATTAAATGGAAGGCCGTGTGTACACTAGGGTTTACGATTGGGAGATCAAAATCTTATTTGAGTTTGGTGAACTAAAAATGCGAATGGGAGAAACACGAAAGTGGCTAGAGGTGGAGGAGCTCAACCCACTCAAGAATGCGATAAATGTTTTCGTTGGGTGGATTGAGCTACGATCTTGTTGGTGGGAAATTATCGAAGTGCAGAAGGTTGCTAAAATCGGTCAGAGTGAGCAAACATGGGGAAAAAATAAAGTTGGGGCGAAATTAAAAGTGAAATCGGGGTTTGGCGTGGCAGTCTCAGTAGTAGCGAAGAATACAGCGTTGCTAAAACAATAAATCTAACTCCGACGGCAAAGATCGTTGTAATAACAAAAAAAATCACTGCAATTTTCGGCATTGAATAGGAATTTTCTTTTGTAGCAATAATTTTCATTGCAATAAATCAAAAATCGTTGCAAACATTCAAAAATGAAAATTACTATTTTAAAAGTCTGCAGCATACCGAAAATCGCTGCTTTTAATAGGCTATTGCAGCGATTTTATTTGCAACAAAAATAAAATCGCTCGAAAAGCCCCGATTTCTTGTAGTGATATGATATAAGAGTCATTTATTGTGGAAATAATTAGTTAATTTAGTGAATTTTTATATGTTACTAATATATGTTGAAGATTGGAAACTGCCTAGAAATAGTTCAAACAATAACTATATCTTTCAAACATAAATTCAGGGGTGAGACAAACCGTTCGAACCAAAGGTAAATCTGTTCCAACATGTACCCACCATTATTACGGACAGAGACGTTAATTACGTAGTAAGACTTGATCGAATGAGGTATTTAAAAAGAAAAGGCATAATTAATTAGATTTTAGAACAAAAATATAACATAATTAACATCAAAATTAATTAGGATAAATTACAAATTTATAACGAAAAAAAATTAGTTTACATTACAAAGGAAAGAAAAGACATTTATATTAAATGGGAACAAAAAATATTTAAAATTTAGTAACAAATAAAACATAATTAATTTGAAAAAATTACAACTTTGAAACAAAAATTACATTTATACATAATTAAAAAATAATTATTGCTTGTGTTCTTTTTGTATCTTGTATCTTTTATTCAAGAAAGCCTTAGACCTGTTACGAGTAACTCTTGAATTATCTAAAGTGGACAGTTTAGAATTGTAAAATCATTTTTGCAAACTTATCAATTTTGTGTGTTCCCGTTCGATATTGTGATTTTGGTTGAATCATCCCATGTTATTATTTGGATTTTTAGTTGAGTTGTTGGTACAGATGTGTTACTCATCGATGCACCTGATATAAACGAGCATATTTGAAGAACTATAGGGAGATACTGCGGAAATTTCATTGGACGTGGTAGATAATAGTTGGGAGATTAGAGACTATAATCTTACAATCCCGAACGGGATAGAACCAACTACCTAGTGAAACGTAGAGAGTACACAATGTGCTTGCTTCTTGATGTGCATGTGATTGTTTGTAATACAGTTTTAGAGATAGATAAGTGTTTGATGCCAATTAGAGATCGATTGGGTACGGATTACAATGTATATGCAGAAGGTATCAAGAAATTCTTGGAGTTTGTATGCAATACAGTTGATAGTCAAGGGCGAATTAGATGCCTATGTCTAAAATGAAAGAATTTGCGATCTCAGGAGATAGACTTGGTGGGAGAGTATCTCTTTCGATGATAATGACCAGGGTTATACAGATTGACTTTTACTTGATAAACAATATCCAACATTGGAGCCTCGGCATGACGATGCTAACACCGATAAAGATGCACATAGGTTGGTAGTGATGACTACAACGAAAATATGGAGGAAATTCTGGGTGACATTGGTGTGAGAATGTTCATGGATGAAGGGACTACGGACACATCAATTGCAAATGATGTAGGTTAGTGTGAATTATATACAAGATGTAGAAGGTGCAATAAGTTATCCTTTACAATTATACTACTTCATATAAAATCCATATGCCGCATATTTGTTAAGACTGTCAATATGTTACTTGAATTATTTAAAGAGACACTTCCATCGGACAATGTTTTGCCTCACAACTTTTATGAAGTTAGGCAATTGAAGCAAAGACTTGGATTTAACTACAATATAATCAATGCATGCAATAATGATTGTGTCATATTTTAGCGAGAGAATGAGCATGTGAACGAGTGTCCTATGTGCCATGAATCAAGATGGATATATGACAAGCAGAATGTGTCCCAAACGTGGTACACCACTTTCTATTGATACTTAGATTAGAATGGTTATTTATGTCACATGCAACGATTGTATACATGACATGACATTCATCAGCTAGAGTTAGGAATGAGAATATATTGTCACATCATGTTGATTTTCAAGTCTGGACAAAGTTTGATTTGGAACACCCATGGTTTGTTGAAAAAACTCAGAATATGCAACTTTGGTTGGCAACAAATGGGTTTAATTCGTATGGAAACATGAGTACTAGTCATAGTACTTGGCCAGTAGTACTTGTGTCATATAATTTACCAACATGGAAGTGCCTAAAAGATCCATATTTCATGATGACTTTGCTCATTCCCGGTCTGACATTACAGACAAATGAGATAGACGTACATTTATAGCCATTGATTGAGAAGTTGAAAGATTCACGGGGAAATGGGATTCAGACATTTGATACATCAACAGACGAGTCGTTTAAGATCCATGTTACAATGTTATGGACAATAAATCATTTTTCTTCATATGGAAACTTATCAGGTTGGAATACTAAGGGTAAATAGCATGTCCAACTTATAGCAAACATACCCAATTAGTTACAATGGGCTAGCTGATGTGGGTAGAATTTTTGTATTGTAAATCACTACAAGAAAAATAACTTATACCTGCACCTAAACTACTGGAAATAGAAGAAAAAATTGTTTGAAAATATTTCTTGTAGCGATTTTAAAGCGTAATCGCTTGGTCGTTGTTAACATTCCTGAATTACTCTATTGCAGAGATTTTACAAAGCATGTTGCAAATACTAAACTATTTCCAGCTATTATTCTGGCGGCAAAAACTCCTAAAATGTGTCATAGCCAAAAAATAGTATTTGCGACAGTTATTACTTGCTGGTAATAAGTTTTTTTTATGTTTGGCTACTAGTTGGGGCAAACGTAAGTTGATGTGAATAATATTTACCGCTGTTTCTTAGTGAGGCTAATATATTTTTGCCTCGATAAATATTCGTCGTTGAAAGTTATTTGTGACGACAATCCAAATATTTTACCCACGACCAATAATCTTCACTAGTTTCTATGCAACAATAATTCCTTTGGACATAATTCTCTTCTGGCAGTTTGAAGTGTTGGAAATATATTTGTGTGATTTTGTTTCTTGTAATTATGTAATTATTGATATAAATTTGTTTTAAATACCTGCAATATCATTTAGATTTTGGCCTTTTCTAAAACAATTCCAATTGAATTTTCCAAAGTTCTGTTAGTTAGCCTAAACCAATAAATAATATATTAGTCAATCCATGTCTTCCCATGCATACATTAATCATGACATTGCCAAATAATCATGAAACCATTGTAACATTCATGAAAATGTCACCAAGATACCATTTGTCCTAAGTACAAAAAAGTATCTTCCAAATAGCCACAATACATATATATGTATATATACCATGCTAATTCTTTCTAACCACATGCTACACACGATCCATATGAAGTATTGATAAAGTGTCAAAAATTACATAATTAGGATGCTAAATTAAATAAATTGTTCAACCAAAAGTGAATTAAGCATTTAATTATGTAGTAATTTATAGCATTTGACTCAATTGATAAATTCTGATATTTTTGTGCTTAAAAAGATTTATAATGCAATTATTTCACATGAAAATAAATATTTTAATTTTACTCCACTCATATCATGCTTATACACTGCAAGGTGACTTTGTTTTTGAGAAATAAATATATGAGCTGTCTCTATTTGAGACTAAAGAAACATTATAATAAAGAAAATATAAAATTTATGTGGTGGTCCAGGTGAGAGAAAAGAGGATTTAAGATGTGGAGCTGGAATGGGACACATATGTTGGAGCTACAAGCCGAAATAAGGAAGCAAAATTGTAGTTAGTGAGAGAAAAGAGGATTGAGGATGTGGGACACATGTGTTGGAGCTACAAGCCGAAATAAGGAAGCATGTGGATTTTTTTATTGTTTTTTTTTACTTAGCTTGGGTTTTGGGTGGAGATATTCGGTGGAAGCATGTGGTCTTTGGAATTGCTTTTTCTTTTTGGTGAGGGAATTTGATGGAACTCACGGACAGCTCACATAAGCCACTCACAAGCACATGCAAAAGGAAGAAAAGCAAAGCAAGCACTGAATGTGCAAAAGAAAGCTTTTCTTACTGAGCAGGTTAGTGCTATTATCCAGACCAACACTCCTCCCAAATACAAGGATCCAGGATCCCCTACCATAGCTTGCATGATAGGGAACTCAAAAATAGGCCAAGCATTATTAGACTTAGGTTCAAGTGTGAACTTATTGCCTTATAATGTTTATGTTCAGCTTGGATTGGGTGAGTTGAAATCTACTTCTATCACATTGCAGTTGGCTGATAGGTCTATAAAGATTCCTAGAGGTGTTGTGGAAGATGTTTTGGTTCAAGTAGACAAATTCTACTATCCAGTAGACTTTGTCGTACTCGATATGCAATTGACTAATCATTCTACTTTCCAAGCACCGGTTATCTTAGGAAGACCTTTCTTGGCCACTTCTAATGCACTCATAAATTGTAGAAGTGGAGTTTTAAAATTGAGTTTTGGAAATATGACCTTGGAGCTAAATATTTTTAATCTTTGCAGGCAACCGCAAGAAGTTGAAGAAGTTCATGAAGTGAATTTGCTGGAAAATTTCATTGATGAAAATTCTGCACATTACTTTCAACTTATTGATTCTTTAGAGGAATTTGAAGAAGATTTGAAAATATTTGATAATATTAATGACTCATCTCTTGTTTCCTCAATAGGTCAGCAAGTTACACCACCATGGAGGCCAAAATTTGAGCAACTTCCACCATTGACATCAACTCTCAAACCTTCGGAGGAGCAATCCCCAACTTTGGACTTCAAACCTCTTCCATTGGAGTTGAAGTATGCTTTCTTAGGACCACAAAGCACTTTCCCTGTGGTAATTTCTTCTCACTTAACTAGTGAACAAGAAGATAAATTGCTAGATGTGCTTAAGAAGCATAAAAAGTCTATTGGATGGACAATGGCTGATATAAAAGGTATAAGTCCCTTGGAGTGTACCCATAGGATTTATTTAGAAGATGATGCAAAGCCTTCTCGGGAAATGCAAAGAAGGTTGAATCCCACAATGAAGGAAGTGGTTAAAAATGAGGTGTTGAAATTGCTTGATGTGGGTATCATTTACCCCATCTCGGATAGCAAGTGGGTAAGTCCCATTCATGTAGTTCCAAAAAAATCTGGGCTTACCATTGTTAAAAATGATCAAGATGAATCGATTCCTACAAGAATTCCTACTGGTTGGCGCATGTGTATTGATTATAGGAAGTTGAATGCCGCCACTAGGAAAGATCATTTTCCTTTGCCTTTTCTTGATCAAGTGTTAGAAAAAGTTGCTGGACATGCTTTTTATTGCTTCTTAGATGGGTTCTCCGGTTACTATCAATTGGAAATAGCACCAGAGGATCAAGAAAAGACCACCTTTACTTGTCCTTTTGGTACTTTTGCTTTTAGGAGAATGCCTTTTGGTTTATGCAATGCACCAGCAACTTTTCAAAGATGCATGCTTAGCATTTTTAGTGACATGATCGAGAACACTCTAGAAGTGTTTATGGATGATTTCTCTGTATTTGGTGATTCATTTGAGAGTTGTTTAACCAATTTGCAAGCTGTTTTGGCCAGGTGTGAAGAGAAGCAGTTGCTACTTAATTGGGAGAAGTGCCATTTTATGGTGCAACAGGGCATTGTTCTGGGACATGTTGTTTCATCTAGAGGACTTGAAGTAGATAGAGCAAAAATTGAGTTGATTTCTAAACTTCCTACACCTAAGTCAATGAAAGACATTAGATCTTTTCTTGGGCATGCGGGTTTTTATAGGAGATTTATCAAAGACTTTAGCTCTACTTCAAAGCCTCTATGTAAGCTATTGATGAATGATGTAAAATTTGATTGGACACCCGAGTGTCAAGAAGCTTTTTGTCGGCTTAAAACTTTGCTAACCACTGCTCCTATTCTTCAACCTCCTGATTGGTCACTTTCTTTTGAAATCATGTGTGATGCAAGTGATTTTGCTATAGGAGCTGTTCTTGGACAGCGTAAGAACAAACTTCCTTATGTCATTTACTATGCAAGTAAAACTTTGAATTTTGCTCAAAAAAATTATTCTACTACTGAAAAAGAATTACTTGCTGTAGTATTTGCTTTAGAGAAGTTTCGTGCATATATTCTTGGTTCTCCTATAGTCATCTTTACTGACCATGCAGCTCTCAAGTATTTGTTGACAAAGAAAGATGCAAAACCAAGGTTGATTAGATGGATACTTTTACTCCAGGAGTTCAATATCATCATCAAGGACAAGAAAGGAGTAGAAAATGTGGTAGCCGACCATTTGTCTAGGCTCACAGTTGCTGAAACTGAACAACCGACACCTGTTCTTGATTCTTTTCCTGATGAACATCTTATGTTAGTTGAAAATGTGCCTTGGTTTGCTGATATAGTTAATTTTCTGGTGACAGGAAAAACACCACTTCATTGGAGTGCTCAAGATATACGAAAATTCATGCATGAGGTGAGATCGTTCTTTTATGATGATCCTTACCTTTTCAAGTATTGTCCTGATCAAATCATTAGAAAATGTGTGCCTGAGCATGAGATGCAAGCTGTCCTTTCTTTTTGCCACAGTGAGGCGTGTGGGGGTCATTTTTCTGCACACAAGACAGTTGCAAAAATTTTACAAAGTGGTTTTTATTGGCCTCATTTGTTTAAAGATGCATATAGTTTCTGCAAGACTTGCGAGTCATGTCAGAAATTAGGTGCTGTCACGAAAAGGAACATGATGCCTTTAAAACCCATTTTGGTCATAGAGATTTTTGATTGTTGGGGAATTGATTTTATGGGGCCATTTCCTTCTTCTTTTGGTTATTTGTACATCTTAGTGGCCATTGATTATGTTTCAAAATGGGTCGAAGCCATACCATGTAAAACAAATGACCATAAGGTGGTGCTTAAATTTTTGAAGGAAAATATTTTTGCTAGATTTGGCATGCCTAANGTTGGGCCAGTCTACAAAGACAGCCAGACTACAGCAACCTGTTGGGCCAGTCTACAAAGATGGTTCATATGAGACCATTACAGTCCATTTTTCTTGTTCCATCAGTGCATTTACAGTTCTTACTGGGGCCACTGTAGTCTTTTTGGCTATGCAGTGCATTTACAGTTCTTACTGGGGTCACCATGGTCTTTTGGCTATACAGTGCATTTACAGTTCTTACTGGGGTCACTGCAATTCTTTCAGCCTATCATTCACACTGACAATTCTAACTAAGACTACTTAGTGGGATTTTCTATTTTATCACTAAAAGAAATAAAGACTAATGTCTAAACATTCAAGTCTAACATTCATAGATGATAAAATAATCACATTTCCACATGTTCAATTCACACATACATGTTATCACATTTAATAAAAATTAAATAAAAGATCACATGTAATATAACATTATGGAAAAAAAATAATAGCATGAATATAACCAAATATTCACATGTTCTCATATTTAATCTAAAACATTAAACAAAAGATCACATGTAATATATCAATATATCTAAGCATATATTTATTCATGCAATTTTATTTATTTATTTATTTTTATTAAAAAAAAAACCCACCTAAACCAAAGAATATTCGCAGCCCAATGGTGCGCTCATCTCCTTAGTTTAGTAGATGGTCTTGGGTTCAAAACTCCATTGTGCCATTTTATAGTTTTATTTCCTTTAAAAAAAATGGGATTAGTTTAAAAAAAAAACATTAGGGCAAAACACTGGGCCGGAAAAAAAAAAGCCCAACTAAATGCCCCTCCCCTTTTTTTTTTTTTTTTAAAGAAGGAAAACAAAATGGGCCAAAAGGCCCAGCCCATTTTATTTAGAAGAAAAACAATTGGGCCTTTTGGCCCAGGTCCATCATAAACAAAAAAAAAAAAAAAACAGATGACTTTTAAGTCATCATCTTCCTCCATATGGGTACGAACAGTACCCCCATGCAACAGGAAAATTCTCCAGATGGGTACTGTTCACGTGAACAGTACCCTCGCGGCAGAAAAAAACTTTTCCCAGATGGGTACTGTTCGCATGAACAGTACGCGTGAACAGTACCGCATGAGGCAGATAAAAAAGAAAAATTTGAGGGCTGTACCACTGCCCAGCAGTGGTCACGCAGCACCTCTGTGGTGCGCGCTGCACCTCCATGATTCTTTTTTTTTTTTTTTTTTTTTAACTGGATTAAAAAAAATGATGAATTTATATAAAAAAAAAACACAACGCAAGCTCGTGAACAGTGTTATAAAAAACACATATTCAATTTATCTGCATATAAAAAACTGGAAGCAATTACAAAAGCTCTGATACCAATGTTAGAAAAAATTGCAGCGGAAATTACCTCAGGCTCAGCTTAAAGAAATGCTCCACAAGTTTCTCCAGCGCGATAAAAATCAAGCGTTTTCTCTTAGTGGTAAAGTGTACTACGTAGTTGTAAAACTAGAGTAACACTTTAACAAATCCACAGCCTAAAAACTATTTCAAGAGAGAACAAATGAGAGAGAGATTTTCACTATTCCAATTAGTTCCCAGAACCAAAAGGAGGGGGGCTATATATAGTCCCCCTACACGGCTGGCCTTAAAGGCCAGCCTTCATTATGCGTTACGGCCAGCCTTAATTATGCTGGAAACACGTTTCCCAGCTGTGTAACGCATAGCTTTAAGCCATGCGTTATAATGCATGCATGCAAAAAGGGAGGGTCTGCCCGTGTGGGCGCCCCCCTCCATTTAACACTTAAGATATGAGCCTATGAAAACTTGCTACCAACCCCCAGTACCAGTGGTTACTTAGACACGTGCGCGCTTTTTTCTTGTCATGTGTTGGGAAAAGTAGCTAGTCAAGGAAAAGAAACTGGCATGAGTCATCGGCAAGATACGAATGCGAACAAAAAGGTTCAACATCTTGGACAAATTTTATTTGATCAAAATCAATTTGACAACATATATATCAATTTTTACACATGTTTACGGTTCCTGTCAAGTTATAAATGCGATTCGTTAAATTAGAAGCATCAAATCTTTAAATCATAATTCGACTTATTTAAGTAATGAGTTGTATTATGTGACCTATTTTGACCCATTTAATAATTAATTAGATAAAGATTAATACGACACAATTCTTTTCAACCCGTTTCATATAAATTGGTTGAATTAATACACATAATCCAGTTGATCTGATTAATTTAATTTCAAATAAAAGTTAACATCTACATTTATTAGTAGCCACAATATCTAAAAATAATAACAATAAGACTACTTACAAACAAAAAATATCAATATTTTTCAAATTTTAACTTATTATAAAATCAATGTTACAAATCTTACAATAAAAAATATGGGTAAAGGTCCAGAGTTACAATCTCTACAATAAAAATATCAGCATATTAAGAAATACCAATATTACAACCAATAATAATAAATTTATAATTTTGAAATAAAATTTAGACTAATTATTGTGAGTTGACCTACCATTATTAATTGTGTCTTAACAGGTCAACTCGTTTTGACTCGAACCTATTTATATGAAATCCAAACATGTTAATTTTGTATTGTATTCATGTTCGCTTTATGGGTTATGTCACATATTATCATCCCTAGTACTTGACTTTCTCATTTATAATTTAGAATGCCATTTGTAATTATATAATTTTATTTGGTATAGTTTTATAACACCCAGGCTTTTAAATGCTATAAAAGATTTATTTTTTCTAACTACAAATAACCAACCAATATATAGATGCAGCTTTTAAATACTATAAAATATTTATTTTTTCTAACTAATATATAACCAACCGCCAGAAGTAGTACTTTATACTTATTTATACTTCTTTACAAAATTAGACACGTTCTTTTCTCAGGTAAAAAAAAAAAAAAACGTGTGTATATATATAGACGTAGCAGCTCATTAGCCGCCCTTGACTGCTTGACGATATTCTTGAAATTCGTACATGTGTGCGCCCTTGATTCCGTCACAAAGAGATGATATATAGCCACCCCAAGGTCTATATATAAGGGTCATATGCTTGAAGGCTGAAGCCTATATATGTTCCACAACAATCCATTTATTCAGAAAAGCAAAGTTTCAATAATGCCTTACACTATGTGTTTTAGCGTTCTTGATTCAATCCGAAATAGCAAACCCTCTATGTTGCTACCACCAAAAAAACGTGTCTCGGCTTTTACAAGCGGGAAAGGTGGCTATGTACCCCATCCTTTACAAAGCATGGCCCCCGAAGAAAACTCCAGTACTATTGATTCCACTATTGTCCGGCGATCAGCAAATTACCATCCTACCATTTGGAATTATGATTACCTCCAATCATTAAGAAGCGAGTACATGGTAAGAGTGTGCAATGTATATTTGCTTATTATTTATCTAAGTAGTTTTTATAATTGTTGTTAGATTATCCAAAATCTGGTTTAATTTACAGGGGGAGGCATTCACCGAAAAATTGATAAGTTGAAGGAGAAGTATCAATGATGTTTTACAAAGTGGTTGATCCTATAAAGCAACTGGAGCTGATTGACATCTTGCAAAGACTTGGAGTATCTTACCACTTTGAGGATGAAATAAGAAGGATATTGAAGAATATACATAATACTCATCATAGTGGTGATGTTTGCAAGAAGCAGAGTTTGTATGCTACAGCTGTTGAGTTTAGACTACTAAGACAACACGGATATGATGTACCTCAAGGTAAACAACATACTAGTAATGCTTTGACAAAAATAAATAAATATCAAATTCATAACCTCTCATTTATTTTTAACAATTGGCACGCTTTGTTGTTTCAGAGACTTTCAAAAGTTTCATCAATGAAGAGGGAAATTTCAAAGAATGTCTTCGTGTCAACACTGAAGGAATGCTGGCTTTGTATGAAGCTTCGTTCCACTTGAAAGATGGCGAAAGCATCTTGGAGGAAGCGAGAGATTTTGCAACCAAACATCTTAAAGAGTACGTGGATCAAAGCAAAGATCAATATCTTTGTACGATGGTTAGTCACGCCCTAGAGCTTCCACTACATTGGAGAGTGATAAGGTTGGAAGCGAGGTGGTTCATTGATGCATATAAGAATAGAGAAGATATGAACCCTACCTTGCTTGAGCTTGCAGAATTGGATTTTAATATGGTACAAGCAGTCCACCAAGAAGATCTAAAGGAAGTGTCAAGGTAAAAATATATGTTTATCCTCATTTTGTAACTTGTATCTAGCCTCAAAAGCTACGAGGAGATTTAGGACATATTTGGTTACTTTGAGTATTTCAGAATTTTGTGAATAGTAGTGAAATGGTTTGAGTGAATATGCTTTATTGAGTTTTATGAAATGAGAGAAAAAAAGTTGAATACAAATATTATAAAGTTAAAAAAATTGTTTGATTATAATTTTTGTTTTGAAGTTTATAAAAGTATTAATTTTTGTGTTTGAATAATGATTCAGTAATGATAAGATGGAAAAGTTGAAATTTTAAAATTGAAAAGTGTTTGTGTATGAAATTTTGAGAAGTTTTGAGAATTCTCATGTATGCCAAATATCCCTTACTTAATATTATATTAGATTAAGTGGTAAGAATCTGCAATATATGCTCTAGTTTTAAAATTGATTTATTTCCTTGTCTCCTACAAAAGGTGGTGGAGGAGCACTGGCCTTGGAGATTTGAGCTTTGCACGGGATAGGGTTGTGGAGAATTTCCTATGGGCAACAGCAGCAATAATTCAACCTCAATTTGGATATGAGAGGAGAATGTTAGCAAAGCTTGGTGCATTGTTGACAACAATAGATGATGTCTTATGTTAGCACTTTAGAAGAACTTGAGCTCTTCACAAATCTATTGAGAGGTTTGTATTAATGGCAGCACACCTCTAATACTTCAAATATGGCTACTTATCTTTGATGCAAATACTTATATGTAATTTATTTTCATGTGATCTAGATGGGATGTCGATGGAATGGAACAACTTCCTTATTATTTGCAGATTTGTTTCCTTTCTGTCTACAACACAATTAATGAAATGGCTTTTGACACTCTCAAGAAAAAGGGATGCAACATCATTTCGTACATGAAAAAGGGGGTAGGGCCTAGACTTTTTTATTCATCACTGTTTACCCTATAACTTATTTTCTATTATAACTCTTCTAATTCATATCCACCATAAATCTTTTAGTGGGCAGATATATGTAGATCTTATTTGTTGGAGGCAAATTGGTTTCACAACCGATATACACCAAGCCTTCAAGAATACCTTGAATGTGCATGGATCACAGTAACAATACCAAATATACTGAGGCATTATTATTTTTTCATCAAAATCCCATAACCGAGGAAGCCTTGGATTCATTAGAAGATTATCCCGATATAATTCGCTTGCCATCATTCATTGTACGACTTTCAGATGATCTCGGAACATCTACGGTTAGTAAAACATATTATCCTAATTATTTTATAAAAATATTTTGGATTACTTCACATGAACACAGGATAACATGTTTTTTTTATGTTTTTTGTAATCTAGGATGAGTTAAAGAGGGGGGATAATCCTAAATCAATCCAATGCTACATGAATGATACCGGTGCTAGCGAGGAAGAGGCTCGTCAATACATGAGGTTCTTGATTAGTGCAACGTGGAAGACGATTAATGGAGAATGCATTGCAAGTTCTCCATTCTCTGGAACATTTAATGAGATCACAATGAACATTGCAAGGGTGTCCCAATTAATGTACCAGAATGGAGATGGTCATGGCATTGGAAACGGTGAGACAAAGGACCGTGTGCAAGCGTTGTTTAGTCATCCCATTCCTATAGCTAAGAATTGATGAATGATTGGGACACAAATTGTTAGTGTCACTATACTACACACAAATATCTAGATTTCTAATTTTTCCTCTTTCGAATCTCTTTTATTTGATACTAGATCATATGTCAAATGTAACTTGTCTTTTTCTCACTAGTAATACCGCTCCTTGCAAAAATAAATGATGTACAAGCTTATGGAAATTCAATAATTCTCTTGTTTCTTTCGGAAAGAAATACAAGTTTCTCTATAGTATTACAGATATATTGCATGCTACATTTCTTTTCTGACATTGCTACATATGATCGATGTAGATCAAGCCGAATAGAGTTTTGGAACATGGTGGGTGCATCATGTAACTACGATCATGTTATCATAGCGTCTATGTTAAGATGTTTAAAAACTTCTCACAAGTTAATTAGTTACAATGGGCTAGCTGATGTGGGTAGAATTTTTGTATTGTAAATCACTACAAGAAAAATAACTTATACCTGCACCTAAACTACTGGAAATAGAAGAAAAAATTGTTTGAAAATATTTCTTGTAGCGATTTTAAAGCGTAATCGCTTGGTCGTTGTTAACATTCCTGAATTACTCTATTGCAGAGATTTTACAAAGCATGTTGCAAATACTAAACTATTTCCAGCTATTATTCTGGCGGCAAAAACTCCTAAAATGTGTCATAGCCAAAAAATAGTATTTGCGACAGTTATTACTTGCTGGTAATAAGTTTTTTTTATGTTTGGCTACTAGTTGGGGCAAACGTAAGTTGATGTGAATAATATTTACCGCTGTTTCTTAGTGAGGCTAATATATTTTTGCCTCGATAAATATTCGTCGTTGAAAGTTATTTGTGACGACAATCCAAATATTTTACCCACGACCAATAATCTTCACTAGTTTCTATGCAACAATAATTCCTTTGGACATAATTCTCTTCTGGCAGTTTGAAGTGTTGGAAATATATTTGTGTGATTTTGTTTCTATAATTATGTAATTATTGATATAAATTTTGTTTTAAATACCTGCAATATCATTTAGATTTTGGCCTTTTCTAAAATAATTCCAGTTGAAGTTTCCAAAGTTCTGTTAATTATTCTAAACCAATAAATAATATATTAGTCAATCCATGTCTTCCCATGCATACATTAATCATGACATTGACAAATAATCATGAAACCATTGTAACATTCATGAAAATGTCACCAAGATACCATTTGTCCTAAGTACAAAAAAGTATATTCCAAATAGCCACAATACATATATGTGATGACCCGCTTTTATGTGTATTTTCACTGAATGAGTGTTTTTAATTTAATTAATATATTGGTTTATTTATTTTAGATTAATGTATTTTAATTGGTTTTTATTTTATTTGATGTGGTGTTTAATTTATTTTAGTCGTTTTATGTTTTTAATATCGTTTTCGGCGGAACAGTTTTTGGATCCCGGAAGTGAGGATTGGACCTCATATCTTTTCTTTTCTCTTTTCTTTTTCCCTTTTCCTTCCTTTTTCTTTCTTTTCTTTCTTTTTTCTTCCTCTTTTCCGCTCGGTCTCTCTCTCCCCGTGCTCTCCTTCTCCTTTTCTCCTTCCCGCCGCCCCTACTTCGGCCGGCCGTTTCTCCGCCGTCCGGTGGAGGTGTCGTACACCACCCCCGCCATTCTCTTCCCCTCCCACCAGAGATCATCCCCACCAATTTTCAGAGCCATCGGACCAGCCGTTAGCCGCCACGAGCCCCTGGAAGTTGCTGCCCCTGCCATGTTTTCTCCCCTGTTGCCGATTTCTTTCTCCGCCCAGAACCGCCGCTCGCCGGCGGCATGGCCTACACCACCCACCCAGTTTTCTTCCCCTCTCACCAGTGAACATCCCCACCAAGTTTCACCTCCATCCGAGCCACCGTTAGCCACCACGAGCTCCTCCAAGCCGCACGGTTTTTCACCGTTTCCGGCGCCGTCGCATCACCTCCGGCCACCATCTCTTCATAGCTTCTTCCCCTACCTCTTGCCGTCCTAACCCACCTAATTTCGGCCTCGATCCGTTGCCGGAGCAGCTCGCACGAGTTCAACTCTGATCAACCCCTTTTTGCACTTCCACCGCCGTTTCCACCGCCACCCACGGCCAAAGCTCACTTCCTTTAGCTTCATAAATATCTCAAGGCTATTCCCTATCAATTTCGTGCCTTGGTTTGACCCCGTTCGAAAGTGGGTAATTTATTACCCACGGCCACAGTGTGAAATACACTGTTACGTTGCTTTTCCTCCGCCATTTGCAACGCCGCGAGCTTTCAAAAATTACCTTATAGCGCTGTAAGTATTTTCCAAACTCTATTTTAAAATTTAAATATATTTTGCTCTTTCAATAATTTATCTGGTTGGTTGGTTGATTCCGGACTGAGTCCGAGGAGTTCGGGGGTCAGATGGATTGAGGACGGAGTTGTTTAGTTTGTTATTTATGGTTGGTTGGTTGTGTTGTGCATTGAGATTGCATTTACATGGTACATGCATGTGCATTTTATTTAAATTGAGAAAATCATGTTTTATTGGCGTAAATGGATTTTCGGGTGCGTATGTACCACGACCCCAAGCCGGGATGGGGTATTATCTTGGTGAAGCTCCTCTGGTCACCGAGGAGCGTATTATACTGAGTGACGTCCCCTGAGTCGAGGCTTGGCTATGAACTCGCCGGGCGTGGAACTGAGCGACAACGGGAGCGGGGGCTAGGGGATGCTTGGCTACGAACGCGCCGGGCGTGGAACTGGGCATCGCTCTAGGCACCGACTCCGTGGCCCTTCGCTGGCGAGGGCTAGAGGATGTTTGGCTATGAACGCACGGGGCGCGGAACTGGACATCGCTCGTCTAGAGGATGCTTGGCTACGAATGCGCATGGCGCGGAACTGGGCATCGCTCGTTTATGTGTCATACGCGTGGTGGATTCCCGCGGTGTGGCACAGGAGCCAGGGTGTGTGGATGACCCCTAGGGGAGGTCATGGTGCATACGGATTAATTGGTTATGGATTGAGTTGGATATGGGCCAAATGGACTTTTGGCGTGATATTTGTAAAGATTATGTTTTTGGGCCAAATGGGATTTTTGGCATGTGTGGGAAAAATATGGTTTTATGGGTTCGTGCATTGGGCATTCTTTCATGCATATTGTTTGAGTTTTTATATGTTTTTATCTAGTGGTATTTGGATTTTACTTACCTGCGGCACCATTTTTGATACAGTAGATCTTGGTGCAGGGATCGAGGAGGAGGAGGCTGAGCCCGAGGATGAGGCTCCGCCGGAGTTTTGAGTTGGAGTCTATGCTTGGAGTTGGCTTTGAAACAATTTTGTATTTGTAATATTTTATTATGTATGTTTTGAACTGGATTGTATTAAGCTAAGACAAACATTCTGGTACTTAGTTATATGTCTTTACTATCCGCTGTGTATTTCTTCGTGCACATTTGTCGCTTGCACACACTTGGCACTCGTCGATAGGGTGGTGACCTGTGTTGTCACCATCCGGACGTCTCGATTTTCCCGTGTCCGTACGTGGGGATTTGGGGGCGTCACAATATATATGTATATATACCATGCTAATTCTTTCTAACCACATGCTGCTCATCATCCATATAAAGTCCCTATCTACTAACATCTCAATAGTGTCCACCAGCCCACCCAATTTCTTCATGTAATATCCAAAACCAGCACCTTCATAGCTCCACAATTTCCTTTGCATTCTTAAAGGTCTGTGGATACGAGCATGGTAATAGTACTAATATAAGTTTTTTGGTGAAGATCCATCAATCTTTATTAAATTTATCTATGATATGAACTTATAGTATTATGAAACCATGCATATACCACTAATCTCAAACATTGCTTTCACCAATAAAGGTCAAACCATGTACATTTTGTGACATAAACCCATCTACACCCTAGGCCTCAAAATACAGTTATTTGCATCATACTTTAATCTAATGCCCCCAGGGTAATTATGTACATATTTTCTTTGCGAGGCTCAAGGTTGATGCTACACAGTAGCATTCACATGATATTTAGTTTTGGTTCATTTAATTGATATACCTTGACAATTTTTGGAAGCCTTTGGGTTTAGTACTATGATAAAGGGTTAGAATTGCATGATTAAGTTGTTTAAATGAGTGATTTATTTTATCAAATAAGGATTGAACACTTAATTATGCATCAAATTCTAATATTGAATGTCAAATTAATTGATGTCAATATTTTATACACATAAAGTTCTATATTTGCCTTTGAAAGAAATACATTTTGAAAACACATGCAGGAGGAAAATGGACACATGCAGCTCACGGCAAACCAGGACATATGCAGAAAACCAGCTGTAGCAAACCAGCACATCAACTCACAACTCACGGCACACATGCAGTCAACACATGCACATGCAAAAGGAAAAGCAGCAGGAAAATAAGATGAAATCAGACCAACACAGCTCACGGAAACAGAAAAAAGAAGAAGCTGTAGCATCACTCACACACATGCAGAAACTAACGTGGGCAGCACCTCAATACAGATCAAAAGAGCAACACTTGCAGAAAGCAGAAACACTTGCAGCAAAGCACACATGCAGAAGGAACTCACGGCTAGAAATAAGAACAAACACATGTAGAAAACTCAGCACATGCAGAAAGTGCAATGGCAGCACTCAAACATGGCAACTCACGGCTGGAACTCAAACTAGCACACATGCAGAAGAAAAACACCAGATAGCACATGCAGAACCTGGAAAAGCAAAGCAGAACACATGCAGGAAAATAGAAAACTCAACAGAAACACATGCAGCAGAAAGTAACATGCACATGCAGTCCACGGATGTAGAAAATAAAGCAAACAAAAGCAGCACATGCAGCACACAGCATCATTCACGGATGCAGAAAATGAAGAAGCAGAAAAATAATGCAGAAAACAGAAAAAGAAGAAGCAGCAGCAGCACATGCAAAATATGAACTCAGCTCACTCATCACACGGGCAACACTTATAAAAACTAGGTGGACGGAAGAAGTAGGGGAGTTCTTTTGGGGGAGCCTACAACTTCTGAAGGGAGTTCCAGACCGAAGGGGGCTGTTTTTCTTTGGCTGTTTTTCTTTTCTATTGCCTTTATCTTTTCTCTGTTTTGCTGGTAGACGGGTAGTTTTAGTTTTTGGTTGTTCTTTCATTTACGCTGGTAGATGGACAGTTGCTTTTAGTTTACTTTTCATTCAGCATTTACCTTTTTTTTTTCTTTCTTTCGTTCAGCACTTGTTACTTTCTTTTAGTCGGCGGCTTGAGTTATTTTTTTCGTTCAGCTTTGTAACTTACTTTTTGTTCGGAGACGGAGACACCTTTTTTTTTCTCTCTTTTCTTTCATGTTACGATTGAGGCGGCTTGAGATTTATTTTTCTTGTTGCTCTTTCTTCTGTCGTTTACATTAGAGTGCATTAAGTTTTCATTCACCTTACTTTTCGTTTCCAGCATTTGTGGAGTTTCAGTTTTTATTTCTTTTCAGTTCGGGTGTTAAGCTTTATTTTTTAGTTGTTCATTCAGCTTGTTTTATTTATTCTTCTGTATTTATTTTCATACAGTAACTTGAAATGTTAGGATTTATCATTTTAGAGCGTTTTACTAATTTAAAGATGATAGGCTAAATTTTAGACTTGGGATTCAATGAGTAACCTATAACTGTTTTGGGGTGGATTTTCTTCAATGTTATGTGATTTTAATGATTAACTTGATGGATGATATTTCAATTTGCATTTAGAAAGGATCGAAGTTCTTCGTTCTTGGTTTAGATTATTTGTAGACGTAAAGGCACAATTAATACTTGAACAAGTAACAAGACTTTGATGGTTTTCTTTCACTATTTTATAATTGTTATATAATCTGTCAAGTAATTTTATGAAGCCAAGAATTGTGGTTCATTGCTATATTATCCGACCATGACTTCTAGGAATAGGATCATGGTTGAGAGAATGTGAAAAGAGAAGTAAATCCATCTCCAAATCAGTGGGTGAAAATTGCATCCCAATTGTTTGTTTTATTGTTTCTTACAAGTTTAACTCATTTGTTACACAATTTCTTTAAGCCTCTTAGTTTTAGTAATTTTAGAAACATATATCCACATCCATTTTCATCTTTCATAATCGATACATCTTTTACACAAAGAAAATCTCACAAACGCTTTGATAGCTCTTTGTCCCTGTGGAATACGATCCTGGACTCATCCTTGTATTACTTTGACAGCTTCTACGCTTGGAAGACATAATTATAAGCTGATCAAGTTTTTGGTACTACTCATGTAAACTTGGTGCAAAACACAAATGACAACATGGCTAGCTATGATCGGCACTTTTCACCACAAATGACAACATCACAAATGTAATTAAGTTTATTAAACCAACCAATCTGTCAATCTAAATATGAATATCCCAACCAAAGTTGTTTTTTGTTTCCATACCTTTAAACGTCGTGCAAAAGCGAAAATCATAACTTTGTCCATCAAATGACAACATGAATCATATAAAGCTACAAAGCAACACATGGTAATCATTAGAAAGTTCAACAATCATATTGAACAATCAACTATATCAACACTTCTTCTACACCAAAATTCCCATGTCATATAATTAAACTGAAGGTGCAAAATACCTCTAGATTCCCTTTAATAAACTTCTAGCAACTAAAGGAATTGTGCATGAAAACAATTAGGTTAATAAACTTCTAGCCACTAAAGCACATGAAAACACAACCAAGTAAATTAAGTTAATAAAATCTCATACAGACCTGAAAAACAAAACAATTATTGCGAGAATATTGATTTCATAACCAATCTACTTTTGATAGATTTAATAGGTTTCCAATAATGGTATGTGCATTGTATGTGTGTGGAGTTCTACACACACTATATATGCAATCTCTTCACAAAGCAATGAGTGTTGCCCCCTGTGTAGAGGCCTCACCTAATTCCTCATGATCTATTGGGTGTGCATCTCCCCGAATGTCAGTTGTCTCCATAGTAGGAGCACGAGGCCTCTTGGTGGAGTGTCCCTTGTTGTGTGACAAGGCAGAGGAGTTGATCTACCAAACGAGCTCCCAGACACGCTCAGCATAAAATGCCTAGACCCTATTGCTACAAAATGTTGTATGATCAAGACTCTAAAGGGCAAGATATCTATCGTAATATAGTGGGCCTATGATCAAATCCTTGCAAAGATATAACTCGCTAGGTCGATAGGCTCCCAACAAAGGGTGTAACTAGTTCGATTCGGTTTTGTGTATTTTTTTACAATCGAACCGGTATATACTAGTTTTAAAAATTTAAGAACCGATATCGGACCAACTCACTACCTAAATGAGAACTTCCGATTTTTTCGATTGTTATATTAAAAATTATAAGATTAATTTATTATTATATCACGTGCTATATTAATTTGTTATAAGATTAATAAACTTGAATAATAAAATTAGAATTTCATATTATACTAAACTTGCAATTTAGCATATAATATATATAGTATAATATAAAACATTATAAATATATATACCAGTTCGGCTTGGTTTAAACTGATTTTTCAAAATATGAAAATTGATGTCATCATTTTTTATTCTTAAAAATCAGTACCACATTGGACTGCTTACAAACCGGACTGAACCCACCAATTCAGTCTTGCCCAGTTTAGTTCAACCAATTTTCTAGTTTTTTTTTTTTAACACCTGTACTCCCCACGAGTGACGCGTATCATAAATCGCACCCAATTCATGCAAGCTCAGTCTTGTGCTACTACGATCAATGTTTTTTGCAATGATTAAGTTCATTATCTTAAGAAAACCATATAAATTAGCTTGTTTGATGCTTTTCATCCTATCATAGGGAGTGGAATCCGAACTCACAACTAACTATCAAACCTCATGAGCAAGGAGGATATCTAGCCCATCTACATCAGTGCCCTCATCCTCAGCCATCTCCCTATCACCTGTAGTTGTAAACTCCCTAGGCATCGCGTTCGGACATGCATTGGGAAATTGAGGGATACCAAGAAGCTCGGTGACCACATCCACTAAAAATGTAATGGATACACTGTAAATGGAGATTGTGCAGGCCTCATCATCTCGACTAGCACCACCAAGCTCTCTACAAAGCCCAAATACCATGTCGATGCAAGCAATAATATTGTATGTCCCTTCATCCTTCTCGTCAATGATTGATTGTCAATTACGCTCTATAAAGATAGATGCCAAGGACTGCCCCTCCCAGCAAAGATCCTGAAAGTCCAATATATTTAGCTGATGCTCCAGTATTACCATTCTCCCTCAAACATCCTCGTTGGAGGGCTGACTTGCTTTGCCACACTTCATACCCTTATAAGCCATGGTGAACCTAAAATTTCAAAAGTAATGCAAATATCAATGGTTATAAAATTATTATTATTAGAGCATTCAAAAAACAATTATAGGAAATAAAAACAATATTAATAATTTGCTTATTAATACAATGACTAATTATTTTATATGTGCACCATTCGATCAAAATAAAAAATAATCACTAATTGTTCGAACAAAATCGTTTTGTTCAAATGGGACACAGGCGGTCGAACATATGTTTGAACATAACGGATGCAGTTGAATGTCTAGTTTGATTACTATTTTGAATGGTTAATTAAAGCAAAATCTCCTGGAGAGGGGGGGAGGGGAAGGAACCCATCAGTCTGTGATACGGGTCATTGGTGATAAAATGATTGGCTGGTATGCAGATGTAGACGAAGCTCAATAAACCTCTTACGTGTCGTAGGGCTATTGGAGGGTTGCTTTTCTAACATTAATAGCCAAACCACTCCCCAGGTTAACTCTTTTAAAATTTCATTGTCTTGATTTGTACAGTAGAATTTTGCAGCTTCGATTGCTTGATACTTTACGTACCGAACGAGTTTAAGCAAAATTGTTTTTTCGTGTAGTATATTGTTGTCTTCAAACTCTTTCACTTTTCTAATTATAAGTGTTAGCTCTTAAAAATTCTAATTTATTATCTTAATATCATGATCATAATTGAGGCCAAGAGCCAAAATTGATCTTGAATATAAATTAAGTTCTGCTTAAGTAAAAAAAGGAGGTCCGAGTCATAGTCCATTGTATAGATATAAAGTCAACGTAACCTAGTGTGATTATCTATTCTCTTTTATAAAATGAGCCAAGCCCGGCCCCTATAAGGTGTTTAGGCTTTAACTTAAAAATTTTTGCTTCTATTTGAAAGGCTATGGTGTAATGTAAAACATTTACTTAATGCTCTTCATATGTTTACCGTGTGAAAGGGACCGGAGACTCCAACCAAGACGCTATTCTTACCATTGGCCAAGGATGACCTAGAGTCGTTTGCGCTATAAAATTGGACATTGAAATAAAAAAACAACTTAACCAAGCTATCATAGATAAGAGTTGAGTTCATTATACATATCAAGATACGTTTCAAGTAATGAAAAACCATGCAAACGAGAATGTTATAATAATTTCAAAAGATTGGACATAGATGTTGTGAAAACGATGACAATAAAGTGAAAAATATGGAATATGAAAGAGAAAAATCACACACGACACACAGATATACATGGTTTGGCAAATTGCCTACGTCCACGGGAGCTGCAGAGGATTTTATTGCTTGAGGAATCACACTACAATGGAGGGGTGAAATACTGTTCACCAACAGTGTTGTACAGTACAACCATAAGTGTAGAAAACACATATTTATAGTCAAACGGTGGAAAAAGCCCTAAATCTGAAAATATACGATGTTCGCTCGAGCGGTGTGTCGAGCAGACATCGAGCGTTCAACTCTGCCTGACTTCGTTCGAGTGGCTAATGCCTCCGCTCGAGCGAACTCCCTTTCCCGCAACCGCTCGAGCTCACTATCGAGCTGCGTTCAAGCATTCGACTCTGCCTGACTTCGCTCAAGCAGCTAATGCATCCGCTCGAGCGATGTGGACTAGACTCCACAATACTCAACAATTCTTCTACTTGGAGACTGGTACACTCGCTGCATCGTCCTCTTCCTCAAACGTGATGTCCTCCACCTCTATAACACCCTTAGTCAACATATCAGCAAGGTTCTTTCTTCCACAAATTTTCTCAAGTACTAATTGTCCGTCATCTAACAATGATCGTATGAAGTGATACCTGATCTGAATGTGCTTGGTCCTAGAATGAAATGCTAGATTCTTGGCAATGAATATGGCGCTCTAACTATCACTGTAGAGAGTGCCTTTTTTATTCTTCTTACCCAATTCCTCCAAGAAGCCTTGTAGCCATATCATCTCCTTTGCAGCCTCTGACACTGCAATATACTCAGCTTCTATAGTAGACAAAGAAACTGTTTTCTGTAGATTAGAACCCCATGACACTGCAGTACCACCAAGAGTATAAACAAAACCCGTGGTACTCTTCCTACTATCAATGTCTCTAGCTAAATCAGCATCAACATAGCCCTGCACCTCTAAACTCTCTCCTGAGAAACACAAGCACATTTCTGAGGAGCCTTTTAGGTACCTCAAAATCCACTTCACTGCTTCCCAATGTTATTTTCCTGGGTTACTCATGTATCTACTCACAACTCCCACTGCATGGGCAATATCCGGTCTTGTGCAAACCATAGCATACATAAGTAAACCAATAGCTGAGGGGTAAGGAACCTTACTCATGTAGTCTTGTTCCTCTTCTGACTCGGGTGACTGATTCTTGCTGAGTCTGAAGTGACTGCCCAAGGGTGTGCCAACTGGTTTGGCCTTGTCCATATTGAACCTGCTGAGTACCTTTTTCACATACTCAGCCTGTGAGAGTCTCAACGTGCCTCTGACTCTATCTCTGACAATCCTCATGCCAAGGATTTGCTTTGCAGCTCCCAAATCCTTCATTACAAAGTGCTCTGACATCTGCTTCTTCAGATTATTGATCTCATCAATACTAGCCCCTACAATAAGCATGTCATCCACATACAACAGTAGAATAATATAAGAATTGTCAAAATGCCTGACATAGCAACAGTGATCTGCCTGACATCTGATGTACCCTGCACTGTGCATGAAGTTATCAAATTTCTTGTACCAATGTCTAGGAGCTTGCTTCAGGCCATACAAGCTCTTTTTCAGTCCGCAAACTGAATCTTCCTTTCCTTGTACTACAAACCCCTCAAGCTGGTGCATGTAGATGTCTTCTTCAAGGTCACCATGAAGAAAGGCTGTCTTCACATCTAACTGCTTAAGAAATAAATCTTCGATAGCAACCATAGACAGTACCATCTTGATGATTGTGATCTTCACAACAGGAGAAAAGATCTTAGAGTAATCAATACCTTGCTTCTGCTAAAAGCCTTTTACAACAAGTCTAGCCTTGTACCTCTTACTGCCATCATGCTCAGTTTTCACCCGGTACACCCACTTGTTGTGTAATGCCTTCTTCCCTGATGGAAGTTCTGTCAACTCCCATGTCTGATTCCCTAGCAGGGAATCCATCTCATCTTTCATGGCCAGCTCCCACTTGCTAGAATTTTCATCTTTCAAGGTTTCTTCATAACTCTGCGGTTCTCTACCATCTATCAATAAAATGTAGTTCAAGGTTGGTGAGAAACGCTGTGGGGGACGTCTAGTCCTAACTGACCTACGAACTGCAGCTATAGAAGTGGACGGCTCTGAAACTGATTGCGGAATAATAGGAATGGGTGCACTGGACCCACTCTCCTCGTCACTCACATCTCTACACTGTAATGTGACCTCTGGTAGGTCATCCAGTCTCACGAACTCGGACTCCTGAGGAGCTACTTTAGAAGCTGTACTAGACTTGTCCTTGTACACAATCTTCTCATTAAAAATCACATTCTTGCTTCTTATGATCTTCCGACCCTGATCATCCCAGAAATGATAGCCAAATGCCTCGTCTCCATAGCCAATGAAATAACATTTACTTGACTTAGCCTCAAGTTTACTACGAGCATCAGGATTAATAAGAACATAAGCAAGACAACCAAAAGTTTTAAGGTGAGAAAATTTGACCTCTTTCTCGCTCCAAACCTCCTCAAGCAATTCACAATCTGATAGGACGGATGGCCCCCTGTTGATCAAGTAGACAGCAGTGCTGATCGCATCTACCCAGAAAGTTGGTGGTAGTCCGGCGTGCAATCTCATGCTTCTAGCACGCTCATTTATAGTCCTGTTCATACGCTCCGAAACTCCATTTTGCTGTGGTGTCCCAGGAATGGTCTTCTCCATTCTAATACCCTGAGCTACACAATACTCCTTGAACCCACCATCAATGTGTACTCACCACCATTGTCAGACCTCAAACATTTCAGTTTTAAGTCTATCTCTGTCTCAACCATGGCCTTCCAAGTTTTGAATACATCAAATACGTCAGATTTATGCTTCAAGAAATAAACCCATACCTTCCTACTATGGTCATCAATGAACGTGACATAGTAACGAGAACCTCCAAGAGATGCCACTGGGGAAGGTCCCCACACATCTGTGTGTACAAGATCCAGTTTTCCTGTCTTTGGCGTTCTGCCACTTTTCAAGAAACTCACCTTCTTCTGTTTCCCCATAATGCAACTCTCACACATACTGAGATCAACTGAATTTAGTTCTGGTAGCTTGCCTCTAGACAGAAGTTCTTTCATACCCTTCTGACTCATATGGCCAATCCTACAATGCCACAAATCTGTTGTGCTCTCTGCAACAGTAGTAGCAATAGTGTTAATTAAACCGGTAGTCATATATAGTGTACCAGTTTTCTTACCCCGAGCCAGTACCAATGCCCCTTTTGTGACCTTCCAGGTGCTATCTGAGAACACTACTGAATGACCACACTCATCGAGCTGCCGAACAGAAATGAGGTTTTTCTTCAACTCAGGAATGTGTCTGACCTTTTGAAAGGTCCATTTGTTCTTGTTAGGGAGTACAATGTCAATGTCTCACATCCCCACCACATTCAAAGCCTCTCCATCAGCAAGATACACCTTCCCAAAGTCACCTACAACATAATTCCGCATTAACTCCTGGTGGGAAGATGTATGGAAGGAAGCCCCTGAATCCAATATCCAGTCATCAACTGAACTATGAACTGCAAGCAATAGTGCATCATGTACTTCTTTAGTTACAACATTAGCACTATCATTCTCGGTCTTCTTAGGATTTTTGCAGTTCTTCTTTATGTGGCCAGCTTTGCCACAATTCCAGCAAGTTGCCTGCTGACCAGGCCTTGACTTGCTCTAGCCCCTGTGCTTTGATTTTGATCTTCCTTTGTTTGAGTTCTTGTCTTGTGATCTCCCTCGAGAATCAACATTCATTGCTGAACTCGAACCCGAGGTCTTGCCAGAATCTTTCCTGCGCACCTCCTCAGCTAAAATCAAATCACGAATATCATCATATTTTAGCTTAGATTTACCGGCAGAATTACTAACAGCCATTCTCATGACTTCCCAGCTATTTGGCAATGAAGCCAACAATATCAGTGCACGTATCTCATCATCAAATTCAATTTCAACAGACGACAATTGATTTGTGATAGTATTAAAATCATTCAGATGTTGTGCAACAGACATACCATCCGCCATCTTTAAATTGAATAACTTTTTCATCAAGTGTACCTTGTTATTCACTGACGACTTTTCATACATACCTGACAAAGCCGTCATGAGATCCGCAGTCGTCTTCTCCTTGATGACGTTGTGTGCAACGGATCTCGACAGGGTTAATCGAATAACCCCCAGAACCTGTCGATCCAACAGATTCCAATCAGCCTCATCCATCTTTTCCGGTCGCTTCCCCAATAACGGAAGATGAAGTTTCTTCCCATAGAGGTAGTCCTCTATCTGCATCCTCCAGTAACCAAAATCCGTGCCATCAAACTTCTCGATCCCCGATACCTTCACTTCATCTCCAGCCATCGTTTT
>QGSO01000930.1:0-27374 GCA_011037825.1 Carya cathayensis | reverse complement strand
AAAGATGCAAAAGAACAAAACAAAACAAACAAACAACAAGAAAAATAAAATCAAATGCAAAAGAACAAATAAAAGAAAATGCAAGTAAAGAAAACTGTACAGAAGGAGAAACGAATCAAAACACTTCCCTGGGATCTTGCACAAGCAAGATCTCTTCATGTGGATCAAAATCCTTCAGAAATGACTTTAGACGTTGTCCGTTGACAGTGAAGCTATTACCATTCTTCGGATTGACAATGTCTACCGCACCATGATGATGAACAGTCTTTACAATGTATGGTCCACTCCATCGTGATTTCAACTTTCCAGGAAAAATATGCAAGCGAGAGTTGTAAAGGAGAACTTCCTGGCCAATTGTGAAATGCTTTGGATGAATTTTCTGATCATGCAGAATTTTCATCCGTTCCTTTGCCAATTGCGCGTTGTCATAAGCATTCCGACGAGCTTCATCCAATTCATTAATCTGCAATTTTCTCAACCCTGAAGCTTCATCAAGTGACATGTTAACATGTTTTATGGCCCAAAGAGCTCGATGCTGAATATCAACAGGTAAATGACAAGCTTTACCATAAACTAATCGATAGGGAGACATCCCTAGATTTGTTTTAAAAGCTGTCCTGTATGCCCACAAAGCATCAAGAAGCTTAATCGACCAATCTTTCCTATTAGGATTTACCGTTTTCTCCAGAATGAGTTTTATTTCTCTATTTGCCAATTCAGCTTGCCCATTTGTTTGGGGGTGATAGGGGGTGGAAACTCGATGTGTAATACCATATTTTTTTACAAGTGTAGAAAATGGTTTATTGCAAAAATGAGAACCCCCATCACTAATGATAACCTTGGGCATGCCAAATCGAGCAAACAAAGATTGTAAAAATTTTAATACAACATGATGGTCATTGGTTTTGCAAGCGATGGCCTCAACCCACTTTGAAACATAGTCCACAGCCAATAAAATATATGTGTTTCCAAAGGAAACCGGAAAAGGTCCCATGAAGTCTATTCCCCAACAATCAAAGATTTCTAAAGTAAGAATGGGGGAAAGGGGCATCATGTTTCTTTTGCTAATAGCTCCTAACTTTTGACAAGACACACACGCTTTGCAAAAATTGTAAGCATCCTTAAACATAGACGGCCAATAAAGACCGCTTTGCAAAATTTTTGCCACTGTTTTCTTCGCTGAAAAATGACCACCACATGCACCCATATGACAAAATCTCAATACTGAAGAAAACTCATCATCAGGAATGCATCTTCGAATCAATTGGTCCGAACAATATTTGAAAAGATAAGGGTCATCAAAGTAGAAATGTTTTACCTCAGATAGAAACCGACGCTTATCTTGGGTTGACCATTCAGAAGGCATTTGCTCAGTCACCAGATAATTGACTATGTCAGCATACCAGGGAACTTTATTTACCACAAACAGGTGCTCATCCGGAAAACTATCATCAAGAGGGAGGCTGACATTTGAAGAAGGAGATGACAATCTAGAGAGGTGGTCAGCTACCACGTTTTCAACTCCTTTCTTGTCCCTAATGTTGATGTTGAACTCTTGAAGTAATAGAATCCATCGAATCAAGCGTGGTTTTGCATCTTTTTTAGCCAACAAATACTTAAGAGCAGAGTGGTCAGTGAAAATAGTAACAGGAGAACCAAGAATATAAGCCCTGAATTTATCAAGTGCAAAAACCACTGCAAGCAGTTCTTTTTCAGTAGTGGTATAATTTTTCTGGGCATCATTCAAGGTTCTACTAGCATAGTAAATCACACATGGTCTATTATCCACACGCTGACCCAAAACAGCTCCTAAGGCATAATCACTTGCATCTGTCATGATTTCAAAGGGAATGTCCCACTGCGGGGGTCGCACAATAGGAGCAGTGGTAAGCGAATTTTTAAGGGTATCAAAAGCTTTTTGGCACTCATCAGTCCAAACAAATTCAATGTCATTTTGTAAAAGAGTGCACAAAGGTTTTGCAATAGAACTAAACCCTTGAATAAACCGCCTATAAAAACCAGCATGACCAAGGAAAGAACGAATATCCCTAACCGTCCTAGGAATAGGAAGTTTAGATATTAATTCAATCTTTGCCTTGTCGACCTTTATACCTTCAGAGGAAACAATGTGTCCCAAAACAATGCCCTGAGTAACCATGAATTGACACTTCTCCCAATTAAGTAAAAGATTTTTTTCCTCACATCTTTGGAGAATACGTGCCAAATTATGCAAACAACTTTCAAAAGTTTTTCCAAAAACAGAGAAATCATCCATGAATATTTCACAAATATCATCAATCATGTCAGAAAAAATACTCATCATGCATCTCTGAAAAGTAGCTGGAGCATTACACAAACCAAAAGGCATTCTAGTAAAAGCAAAAGTGCCAAAAGGACAGGTGAAAGTGGTTTTCTCCTGATCCTCAGGCGCTACAGCAATTTGATAATAACCAGAATAGCCATCCAAGAAACAATAATATGCATTTCCAGCCACTCTTTCCAAAATTTGATCCAAAAATGGTAAAGGAAAATGATCCTTCCTACTGGCTGAATTAAGTTTTCTATAATCAATGCACATTCTCCAGCCAGTAACCATTCGAGTTGGAATTAACTCATTTTTCTCATTTTGTATGACAGTTAAACCAGATTTTTTTGGTACCACTTGAGTTGGACTTACCCACTTACTGTCTGAGATGGGGTAAATGATACCCACTGCGAGTAGCTTAAGCACTTCCTCTTTCACAACTTCCTTCATGGTAGGATTGAGCCTACGTTGAGCATCACGAACTGGTTTAGCATCGTCTTCAAGATGAATTCTGTGGGTACATATAGCGGCATCAATGCCTTTGATGTCGGCTATTGTCCAACCAATTGCGCCTCGATGCTTTCTTAATATTTCAATCAATTTGGCTTCCTCCTTCTGATTTAGTTTTGAGGAAATCACCACCGGAAAAGTGCCTTCTTCAGGTCCAAGGAACGCATACTTTAAATCTTGAGGAAGCGGTTTTAGTTCCAATCGGGGAACTTCTTCCTCTGAAGATCTAAGCATGTCTGGTGGTGGTAAAGCTTCGAACTGGGGTTTCCATCTTGCTCCGGCAAATTGTACTTCAAGTGGTAAAGAATCTGCAAAATAATCAAGAAATTCAAAGTCATTTTCATTGATATGATCAATTTTCTCATCAAGTAAATATTCAGATGTCTGAAAAATATAATCATCATCAGAGAAAGGAGAGGTTGAGCAAATAGACTCTGTTGATGTCAAACTCTCCACAGCATTCAATTCACTTGTGTCATCAAAATGTGTTGGCATCTTGCAAGCGTTGAAAACGTTCAACTCAAGTGCCATGTTCCCAAAGGTAAGCTTCAACACTCCACTTCTGCAATTAATCAAAGCGTTTGATGTAGCTAGAAATGGTCTTCCAAGGATGACAGGAGCTTGGTAAATAGTGGAGGCTGGCTGCTGCATATCAAGAACTACAAAATCCACTGGGTAGTAGAATTTGTCCACCTGGACCAACACGTCCTCTACAATACCCCTTGGTACCTTAACTGATCTGTCAGCCAGTTGTAGCATGATGGAGGTCTTTTTCAGCTCACCCAATCCCAACTGTTCATAAACTGAGAACGGTAGCAAGTTCACACTACTCCCCAAATCAAGTAAAGCTCTCCCAATGCGTGATTCGCCGATCATAATGGAAATGTTGGGAGAGCCGGGATCTCCAAACTTCTGAGGAGTCTCACTCAATATCAATGCACTAACTTGCTCCATTAGGAAGGCTTTCTTCTTTACATTCAGCTTCCTCTTCACTGTACACAAGTCCTTCAAAAATTTTGCATATGAAGGCACTTGTTGTATGGCATCCAAGAGTGGAATATTGATCTTCACTTGCTTGAAAATCTCTTGAATCTTCGTGTGATACTTGTTCTTTTGGCCAGCTGCCAATCTCTGAGGATAGTGAACCACAGGTTGGTATCCCTTACTAGTTTCAGCATCTATACTCACAGGCTTCTTCAGCTCTGGTCTCACTATCTCTGGTTCTTTCTCAGCTTCATCAGTCTCCGTTACATCTTCAGGTGTAGGAGCAACTACCTGTGTGTCTATAGGCATCTCTGGTCGGGAAACTTCCTTCCCACTTCTCAAAGTAAGAACTGCCTTCGCCATCTCAATAACGTCCCCTAAGACATTATGCACTTGCTGTTGTTGCTGCCTGTATACTTGAGGATTAGGCTGAGGCTACGCTGGAACTTTCCCTTTTTCTAGGGTGCTCAAGGCCGTGCTCATCTTATTCATAGTGCCACACAACTCATTTATGGCCTGAGTGTTCTGATTATTTGTGGTGGCCTGAATTTGCATGAATTACTGAAGTGTATTGGCCATCTGTGCCATACTGTCATCTAGAGTTTTCTTTGCAGATGATGAAGACTGAAAACTCTGTGCAGCCATATGAGGTTGAAATCCAGGAGGAGCTACAGGAGGATAGCTCTGAGGATTCTGATATGACGGATACTGATGCTGAGGAGCACTCTGATGAAATGGTTACTGTTGAGGTGGTGGGGACCGACCAGGTTGATCATTTCTTCATGAGAAATTTGGGTGATCCCTCCACCCCGGATTATATGTGTTGGAGAAAGGCTGATTCTGTCCTCTATTCACCCAGTTAGCTGATTGCATCTGCTCAGACCCACTTTCTTGAAATACTGGTATAATCGAGCAGTCTTGGGTCTTATGGTTTGAATCAGCACATATAGAACATGCCTCTACTACTTTCACAGCCTTCACTTTTTCCATTTCCATGACCTCCAGTCTTCTAGTCAATGCAGTTATTCGGGCTTGAACATCAGTGTCCCCTTTAAGCTCGTATCTACCCCCTCCAGATATAGCCCTCAGTGGCTGTGCTGTTAATAGAACTCGATCAGTACGAGTGTTCCACTATTGCGTGCTCTCAGCAAGGTAGTCAAAAAATGATAGTGCTTCATTAGGTTCCTTGCTAAAGAACTCCCCATTGCACATTTTCTGAACAAACTGCTTGCATTCCGAAGTGAGGCCAGTGCAAAAATAACTCGCCAACCTCCAAGATTCAAAACCATGATGTGGACAGATGTTCATCAAATCCTTAAATTTTTCCCAATTGGCCTGAAAGGTCTCATCGGGTCTCTGATTGAATTGGTTGATTTGCTCTTGCAAAAATTGAGTTCTCTAAAAGGGAAATTTTTTTTGTAAAAGTTCACGCTGCATATCAGACCAACTAGAAATAGAATTGGATCTTAAAGAGTTAAACCAAATCTTTGCTTTATCCTTTAAAGAGAAAGGAAATAAACGAAGTCTAATGAATTCATCAGTAACAGCCCTAGTGATAAAAGTAGCACAAGCCAACTCAAAATCTGTTAAATGCTGGTAAGGACTCTCAGAATCCATCCCGTGGAACTAAGGTATCACTGACATCATGCCATGCTTAATAGAGAAATTAGGTGCATTTTCTGGTAAAACAATGCATGAAGGTGTAGTGGTACGAGTGGGTTGCAAATAGTCCTTAAGAGTGCGTGCGTGCAGGTGCAGCCATGTTTTCTGATTCAATTTCAATTTCATCACCTGACTCACTCAAAGAAAAGACAGGCGAGCTATCTATCTCCAAGATGTGTATACTACTCTCAACACTGGATGTGACTCTAAGCAACCTATTTGAACTGTCTCTCACCCATGACATGAAACATCAGTTTAGAGAAGCATATAAAAATAATAATAATAATAATAATAATAACAAGTTTAAATTCAAGTTAAATTACTTTCCCCGGCAACGGCGCCAAAAACTTGACTCACTCAAAAATGAGTAGTACAAAGGCTATCCCAAGTGCAGGAGGATGTCATGTAATAATTAGGAATAAATTCCTAGATCGTCTCCTCAGGGAAAGTTACTTAAAATTAAACTCGTTGAAAAATGTAAAAACTTCACAAAGAGAAAACAAACAGATGGTATGTGCAATGGATGGAAGAGGTTACTAGTCATGGACTAGATTCATATTTTTAGATTTTTGAATGTTGAAATGAAATGTAAAAGACTAACAAATTGAAATTATTAATCAAAGAGTCAACTAACTGAACAATCTTAATTAATCTAACAATTAAACAATGATACTGAAATTATTTAAGTCCTATTTAAACTTTAATCAATCTAATATGCAATTGAACTAAGAAATTAATAAAACTAAGCTAAGATTAAACTAGATTAGAAAGTAATTGATAAAACACAAACTAAAAATTGAAAATGCCCAAAGAAATGAAAGATTAAAGAAGTGAGAAAAATAAATAACACGAAATAAGTAAACAGAAAATAAATTGCCCAAACTTCTAAGCCAAAAATCTCAAAAGTATTCTATAAACTTTAAACTGAAGTTAAAAAAATAGAGAATGAAAAGTATGGACGAAAACTCCCCTTCACCATTCAATTGAAATCCGAAACAAAAAGAACCAACTTCTCACGTAACACTCTTGAAAATTAATCTCCAAACCTTTAATGAAAACTCTAGAACAACTCCTCTACTCCATGAAATCAACTAACACACTTGCAAGAATTTAAAGTATTACACTTAATGAAATAAAATTCTAGAGCAATTCTTAGCACACTTAATAAAAACTCTAAAACAATTCTTTACTCCATGAAATCAACTAACACACTTGCAAGAATTTAAAGTATTACACTTAATGAAATAAAATTCTAGAGCAATTCTTAGCACACTTAATAAAAACTCTAAAACAACAAAGCATTGCAACCAAAAGAACGAAAAAAAAACTGCCGAACACTAATACTTGACTTTAGCATTTCAACATAACACAACTCCTTCTTTCTTTCACTCACACATCCCCACCTACTAACCAACTAAAAGAATCAGCTAGCAACAATTAAATTGCAACCGAAACTCTTGCAAGAAAACAGCACCAACTTCAATTAAAAACAAACTACCAAGGAACATAAGAAAAAGACTAAAACAAAGCAGAAAAGTTCCCCCCAACAGCACATGTCCAACCTCAATTTAAAGAACCAATCCACCGACTTTTTGAATGTCCAATTCGGTGGAAAAAACAGCAGCACATTTCGGTGGAGACAGCAGCTGAATTCTTGACTTTTTCAATGATCAAATGGTGCAATCAATCGGTGGAGACAGCAGCTGAATTCTTGACTTTTTCAATGATCAATTGGTGCAATCAATCCAGTGGAGACAACAGCTATATTCTAGACTTTTCAATGATCAATTTGTTGCAAACATTCGGTGGAGACAGCAGCTGAAAAAGTTGACTCTTCAATGATTAATTTGTGGAGGGAATTCGGTGGAGACAGCAGCTGAAAAAGTTGACTCTTCAATGATCAATTTGTGGAGGGAATTTAGTGGAGACAGCAGTTGAGAAAGTTGACTCTTCAATGATCAATTTGTGGAGGGAATTCGGTGGAGACAGCAACTAAACTTCAGCCTTCATTCCCTTCTTGCTTTTATTCGAAATCGTTGGAGTCTTGATGGCACTCCGGTTGTCTCCACCATGAGGCGTCCAAGGAACGTTTTTATACACATGTCTTTGGAGGAAGATTTCTTGAAGGCTTTGTCATGTAAAGCTTGCGACATTGATGGAATTCCTTACCGTGTATTTCACTGGACACTAGAATTTAAGGAAGATGAAGAACCATCGACTGTTCCGGTCTGGATAGTCTTGCCAGGTTTGCCCCTAAACTTTTTTCATGAATCTTTTCTAAAAATATTCATAGCTCCAATTGGGAGATTCATTAGGTGGGATAACCCCACTCGGTGTGCAACCCATACCGATGGTGCTCGTATTTGCTTGGAGATGGATGCGGCTAAGGTTCCTCTATCTCACTTTTGGATTGGGACCCCAGGGATGGTATCTAGCCGCAAGCAAGAAATAATTTATGAAACTTTGCCAGCGTTCTGTTCTATGTGCAAAATACAAGGGCATAATGTTCAGACCTGTCGTGCTGGGAAAAAGATGCCTGAGAACAAGGTTTGGGTACGGCAACAAGAACCTGTTATTGAGGAACCAAAAGAAACTCCTATCCCTTCGGTTCATGTGGAGATAGCTGTTGATGAGAACACGGTTCATGCTGAAAATCGGGTTATAGGGGAACCGTCTTCGTCTATATTGGTTGAAGAGCTAGAAGTCCTGAGTGCTATATGGAGACGATGACAAAAATGACTCCGCCAATGATGGATGATGTCCTACCGAGAATATCTCCTAGGCTGAGGGGGGCAGGGGAGGCCAAAGAAAGTTCAGGTGATGTTGACACTATTATTTCTGAAAATGTTACAGAGCTGAGGAATGTAGTTCACTTATAGGAGGATGCTTTTTATTTGGAAGAGGGGTCAATGTCTGACCCGGAACCAGAATTACATGTTGAAGTTTTTCCGCAGGACAAGGAATATCATACGAAAATAGAGAGTGACATTGTGAAGAGGAAATATACTAAAAGACAGTTCGAGAAAGTTAGAAGCTCTACTCAGGTGCCCACTTGAGCCACTAAATTTTCTCTATGATAGGACCTATTTTCGTTTGGAATATAAGAGGGATTGGAATGTCGAAGAGCCGTTTAACACAGTTATTGCTCAAGCACAAGCCAAAGATGGTAGTTTTGATGGAACCGTTTCAGAATTTTGACAAAGCCCAAAGGTACATGCGAGCCTTTCATTTTGATAATGTTATTTCGAATGAGGAAGCTGGTGGGAAATTTTGGGTTTTTTGATGAACGACATGGATGTGCAGTTAGTTTGTATGGGTTCACAGTATATTTCTTTACGTATAGCGGAGGGATCTTTCCATTTTCTAGGCAACTTCATTTACGCCAAGTGCAATCTGATTGATAGACGTCAATTATGGGAGGAGCTTAGTTTGAGCAGTATGAATGCAGACACTTGTTTATTTGCTAGAGACTTCAATATCATCCGATCAGAGTTGGAATGGCAGGGTGGCAGACCACGTCCTCGTATTGCCATAGAAGAATTTAACAGTTGGATTCATGAGAATGGTTTACTTGATATGAAATCTCAGGGATGTAAATTCTCTTGCTGCAATGGCCAGCGTGGTTTATCCAGAAGTTGGGCTAAACTGGATCGAGTGCTACTTGATGCCAATCTTCTTACAAGTTGTCCTAATGCGAACTGTTCGTATATGCCAAGAACTACGTCAGATCTCTGTCCTATGATCATAGAGCTTCGTAAGGATCCTTTTTCCTATGGCCCCTCTCCGTTTCTTTTTCAGCAAATGTGGGTGGATCATCCTGAGTTTATGGATTTTGTTCAGCATGTTTGGTCTGAACCTGCTGTTGGTACGGGTCTCGTCAATCTAGCTAGTAAACTTAAGAAGCTTAAGGTGGCCCTTCGTGAATGGAACAAGCACGTGTTTGGGAGGACCAATAACCATATTGCTCTTCTTGAAGAGAAAGTTGAGGAGCTAGAGTGTAGTCAACAAAGGGAATGGAATGAAGATGTTGAAAGAGAGCTTGTTGCGTCCTCTGTTGAGTTGTCCACTTGGAGGCTTAGAGAAGACACCAGGTTGGCTCAAATGGCTAAGATTAAGTGGAAAATGGAAGGAGATCGTAACTGTGATGACCCGTTTTTACGTGTATTTTCACTGAAAGAATAATTTAATTTAATTATTATTATAATGCTTTTATTTTAAATTATCGGATTTTAATTGGATTTTATTGGTTGTTTAATTTAAATTGCCGTTTAATTGATTTTATCTCGTTGTTGGTTTTAAAAAAAGTTAACCGTTGGTTTTTGCTAGTTATTTATTTTATTTTAGCTTATCGATGTGATTAAAATATTTTCTTGGTGTTTATTTATTTATTTGATGTAGTGTTTAATTTATTTTAGTCATTTTATGTTTTTAATATCGTTTTCGGCGGATCAGTTTCTGGATCCCGGAAGTGAAGTTTGGACTTCATTTCTTTTCCCTTCTTTTCTTTTTCTCTTCTTTTCTTTTTCCTTCTTTTCCTTTTCTTTTCTTCTTTTCCTTCTTTCTTTCCTTTCTTTTTCTTTTTCCCGTTTCTTTCCCTCCCGTGCGTCATTTTCTCTCTCTTTCCCCTGCACTTTTCCTATTCCGTGCAGCCACCTTTGGCCAGCCGTATCTCCGCCGTCCGGTGGAGGTGTCGTACACCACCCCCGCCATTCTCTTCCTCTCACGGCAGACTACAACCCCTCCAATTTTCAGAGTCATCGGAGCCACCGTTAGCCGCCACGAGCCGCTCAAAGTAGCGGCACCAACCCAGAATTTTCCCCTGTTTCCGAAAATTTCCTCCGCCCAGAACCGCCACTTGCCGGCGGCGTGGCCTCCACCACCCACCCAGAAAACTTCCCCTCCCTCCGGTGTACCACCCCTCCGAAGATCTCCCCCAACCGGCCGGCCGTTTGGCCGGAAAAGCGCATCTAAGCCGCACGGTTTGTCACCGTTTCCGGCGCCGTCGCACCACCTCCGGCCACCATCTTTTCACCACTTCTTCCCCTACCTCTTGCCGACCTAACCCACCCATTTCCGGCCTAGATCGGCCACCGGAGCAGCTCCCACGAGCTCAACTCCGATTTGCTCGTTTTTCGCTTCTACCGGCGTTTTCGCCGCCACCCACGGCCAAAACTCACTTCCACTAGCTTCATAAACATCCCTAGACCATTCCCTATCAATTTGGTGTCTTGGTTTGTCCCCGGTCAAAAGTGGGTATTTTGCGACCCACGGCTACAGTGCATTTGCACTGTTACGTTGCTTTCCGCCCATCGTTTGCCGCGCGCCGAACCTTCTAAAAATCCTATATAGCTCTGTAAGTATTTTCCAAACTCTACTTTTAGATTTAAATATATTTTGCTCTTACAATAATTTATTTGGTTGGTTTGCTGATTCCGGACTGAGTCCGAGGAGTTCGGGGGTCGGATGGATGGAGGACGGAGTTGCTTGAATTGTTGTTCTATGGTTGGTTGTATTTGTCGAGCATTGAAATTTGCATTTACATGGTGCATGCACGTGTATTTTATTTTAATTGAGAAAATCCTGTTTTATTGGCGTAAATGGATTTTTGGGAGTGTGCGTATCACGAGCCCAAGCCGGGATGGGTTATTATCTCGGTGGAGCTCCTCTGGTCACTCGGGAGTGGATAATACTGAGTGACATCCCCTGGGTTGTCGCTGGGCGACGACCGGATCGCACGATACGGTAACGCTGTCGTGTCGACTCCGTGGTCCCTAGAGTGGCGGGGACTAGAGGATGGCCTGGCCAGGTACGCGCGAGGCGGAGGCGCGAGTCTGGGCATCACTCGTGTAGGTGTCACACGCGTAGACGTTACCTGCGGTGTGGCACAGAGCCAGAGTGTGCGGATGATCCCTAGGGGAGATCATGGTGCATGCATAATCGGTTGGTTTTTATGGTTTTCGGATACGGGCCATTTTCTGGGAAAATGGCGAGGATGTGTTGAGGACTTGTGATCCATTTTCTGGGAAAATGGTGGTTTGGGCCATTATCTGGGATAATGGCGAGGCTTGGTTTTAAACGGTATGTGTGGGCCGTTATCGGGGATAACGGCGAGGTTTGTTTAAAGGATATGTTTTTGAGCCAAATGGGTTTTTGGCGTGCGTGGAAAAAATATGGTTTGTGAGTTTTGTGCATTGGCATTTATTTATGCATATTGTTTGAGTTTAATATGCTTTTATCTAGTGGTGTTTGGATTTTACTTACTTGCGGCACCATTTTTGGTACCGTAGATTTTGGTGCAGAGTTCGAGGAGGAGGAGGAGACTGAGCCCAAGGATGCGGCTCCGTCGGAGTTCTGAGTTGGAGTTTATGTTTTGTAGTTGGCTTTGAAACAATATTTATGCCTTGTAATATTTTATTATGTACCTTTGAACCGCTTTGTATTTTATTTAAGAAAAAATTCTGGTACTAAATTTTATGACTTTGCTATCCGCTGCTTATTTCCTTGTGCACATGCGTCGCTTGCACACACTTGGCACTCGTCGATAGGATGGTGACCCGGGTTGTCATCATCCGGATGTCTCGAATTCCCCGTGTTGGTACGTGGAGATTTGGGGGCGTCACAGTAACACTAAATTTTTTCATGCATGCTTAGCTAATAAAAGGAATAAAAGAATCCAAAAGATGAGGACTTTGGATGGAGTTGAGTTTACATCTCCGGAAGAAATTCATCAAGGTGCAGTGAACTATTTTTCTGATTTTCTTAGTACTACCAATCACTCTCGAGATTTTTTGGATTTATCTTACTTCATTTTGCCGGTTATTGATGAAGCAGAAGGTAATTGTATCTACCGCCCTCCTTCTATGGATAAAGCTCACGAGGCTCTTTTTTCTATTCCTATAAATAGCTCACCGGGGCCGGATGGTTTTGGAGCGGGTTTCTTTAAAAGTTGCTGGGAGGTGGTGAAGATGGATGTCTTGGCTGCTATCTCGGATTTTTTTATTGCTAAAAATCTTTCGAGGTTTTATTCGACTTTGTTTATTGTGCTCATTCCGAAGATAGATGTGCCTTTGGGTTTTGACAAATTCAGGCCGATTAGTCTTTGTTCGGTTTTCTATAAAATTTGTTCCAAAATTATTGTTAATCGTCTTACAGGTTTTCTCCCCAAGATGATCTCTCTTGAGCAAGGTGCTTTTATACCTGGGCGGAGCATTTTTGAAAATATCAGTCTTACACAGGAAATGGTTCATTCTCTTAGTAAGCAGTCTCATGGCGGTAATATCATATTGAAAGTTGACATGGCCAAAGCGTATGATCGAGTGGATTGGAATTTTCTGTTGGAGGTGCTTCGCTGTTTTGGTTCCCCCCCCCCCCCTTTCTGTGATTTAATTCATGCTTGCATTTCCAATATTTGGTATTCAGCGATGCTTAACGGTACGACGAAAGGTTTCTTTCAAGGTGGTAGAGGCCTTCAGCAGGGGGATCCTCTTTCCCCTTATCTTTTTATTATTCTTCAAGAGGTTCTTTCTAGGCTTTTGAAGCATAGTGTTGCGGCTAAAAAGATTGGTCATTTTTCCCAAGCTCGTGGAACTCCCCAGATTTCTCATCTCATGTATTCAATGACATTGTGATTTTTTTGAATGGTAGCAAGAATTCTATAAGGGAACTTTTACGGGTTTTTGAGAAGTATGAAACTTGGTCAGGTCAAATGATCAATAAAGATAAAACTTCCATGTTCTTCTCGCAAAAAATCTCCTCTGTCCGTAAGAGAGCTCTCAAGAGGATGACAGGTTTCTCAGAAGGTTCTTTTCCCTTTAAGTATTTAGGGGTTCCAATCGTTTTGGGGCGTCTCAAGCATGTGCATTTGGAGGAGATGGTGAATAAAGTCTGGAAAAAAATAAGTGGCTGGAAAATGAAGATACTTTCCTCAGGGGGACATTTGATCCTTTTTCGGCATGTTCTTTCTAGCATGGCTTTACATTTGTTTGTTGTTTTGCAGGTTCCCCAATCTATTATCAAAGTCTTAAATCGTCTGATGGAGGTGAATGGGAAAAGGAAAAAAAAAATGGGTGGCATGGGACAATATTTGTAAGCCTATTGAGGAAGGTGGTCTGGGGTTGCGCAACTTGGATGATATGCAAAAAGCCCTGCACATGCGGTTTGCTTGGAATTTAATTCAAGGTGAGTCCTTATGGGCTAGATTCCTTAAGGAAAAATATGTGGGGTCTTCCCCTTGGTCTCTCATTAACACAAATAAAGGTACGAGGTTTTGGAAGATGATTGTGAAATGCATTCCTGATATCCTCAATAATTCTAAGTGGCGTGTTAGGGAAGGGAACATTTTATTTTGGTATGATAAATGGAGGGATAGGGGCTCTTTAATTGGTGATTTCCAACTTGTGGGTAACTCGTTGCTTAAAATTAAGGATTGTATGCTTTCTAATAGTTGGGATGTAGAGATGTTGACTACCTTAGTGGGTCAGAATAATGTGGATGAAATCATTGAGGCTTTGGTTGGTTGTAAGGGGGGTTCCGATGTTTTGATCTGGACGAAGCATGAAAGTGGCAGTTTCAATACTAAATCAGCCTGGGATTGTATCCGTATTCGTGGTTCTAGCATAGAATGGCATTCTTGGATGTGGCATAAGTTTCTTCCTCTTAAAATCTCAGTGGCTATGCGGAAAGCTTGGAACATGGCTTTGAGCGTTGATGATCGACTTCGACGGATTGGCATTCCTATAGTTTCTCGCTGCGATTGCTGTACTGACAGTAATTATGAAGATCAAAATCATGTTCTGTTTGAAAGGGATTTTGCTGCTAAGGTCTGGCATTTTTGTGGTACTACCTTTGGTCTTCCTCTTGGTCGCACTTGGGTGGAGACAGTGACAGCTTGGTTTCAACGAGCTTCTTCCTCTTCTCAAGTGGGGCGCATGGTAGGGCTTCTTCTTTCGATTATTACTTGGCAGCTTTGGCGCAAAAGATGTAAGGCTCGTATGGAAGGGCATCTTGAGTCCGTTAATTCGGTTTGGCATGCTATTAAGTTCTGGATGATGTTTATGTGTCAAGACATGAATAAGGTTAATATCTGTTCCAGGCATGATCTGGAAATTTTGCAAATTCTGAACATTCCGGTTTTGGCTCTAGTTAGACAGCACTTTCAACTTGTGACTTGGAAAAAACCCACTCCAGGGTGGTTCAAGTTGAATACTGATGCCAGTAGTTGTAACAGCCCGCTAAAATTATCAGTTTTGGATTTTTTCCCGACAGCAATCACATCTCTCTCGTCTTAACCCTCTATCTTTAGTTATTTATGTTTAACATAGTTGATTTGGTTGGCTGTAGACTGTGTAGTTAGTGTTTGTGGAGTTCGCTGCGTAGTTGTGAAACGAAGTGTGGTTGTGAAGTGTTAGGCTTGATTTTGTAGGTTTGTGGATTGTGCTGTGAAGTATAGGCGTGAGATGGATGCCGTAGATGTGATACGGCGGGTTGTGTGAAGAGAATACGCGTGTAGCGTATTCTGTGTAATGCAGCGACGCGCCGCGCGACGTGCGCTGTAGTGATGTGTGTCGTAGAAGGAAGGGAGTACGCATGTAGTGTACTCCGTGTTGTATGGCGATGCATCGTGTGATGTGCATCGTGTTGATGAGTGTTGTAGCGAAGGAAGTACGCGTAGCGCGTACTCCGTGTCGCGTAGCGATGCACCGTGAGACGTGTATCGCAGTGATGGGTTTTGTAGTGTGAATGGAAGAGAGTTCACGTGAGTGTACTCTGTACTAAGTCGTGATACACCGGATGGCGTGTCACGAAGGGTTGGATGGCGTAGCAGAGAAGTGTGGAGCGTATGGTGTAGTGTTGGGAAACTGTATGACAGTGTCCCGAAGCAGTGATGATATGGATTATAGTCCGGGATGACTGGTGTCATCTTGTGGTTGACTATGGCTAAGAGTATATGGATTGAGAAATGAGTTGTTTGTTTGGTTGTTATTGATAATTTTAATGAACTTGTTTTAGTGCAAAGGCTTTCTGAAGTCAATTTATCTCTTCCGAGTATAGTGAAACCTCAAGTTGGCCGTGGTGTTGCAAGTGCTTACAATATGGCAATTGAGTTCAGAAGTGAAAATCTTAAGGACTTGAGTGTTCCTCTTCCAGCTGTTGTGCAGTTCCTCGTGTCTCGCGCTCTATTCTCATAGAACGCGACGATCGAGGTAAGTTAGCCTCTAACTTACTATCAGTTTATTGTGTATGTGTGATGGGTAAGAGAACTACAATTTATGTATGTATGTTATCGTATATGCCATGTCATGCTATGTCATTACATGTTTATCTGCTACGTATGATTTAATCTCTCATGAATAATTATCTGTTACATAATCTTTTCTGTCATACAATGATGTATGTTATAAGTATGCCATGTTAAGTATGCCATGAAATGTTATGATTAAATCATATTGTGCCATTTACAAGTATACGCCATGTTAGAAAAGTATATGATATTAATTAATATCTCATGCATTAAGAAAGATAAGACATGTTATGTTACGTATAATACGTGGGGCCACAACAACTGTGGAGTACGTATTATATCTTATGTTACGTGAATACGTGGGGCCACAACAACTGTGGAGTACGTATTATATTTAATGTTACGTATATACGTGGGGCCACAACAACTGTGGAGTACGTATTATATTTTTTTTTACGTGTATTCATGGGGCCACAACAACTGTGGAGCATGAAGTATGGGGCCACAACAACTGTGGAGCATACACTACGTGAGACACAGCAATTGTGACACGTAGAATACGTGGGGCCACAACAACTGTGGAGTACGTATTAAGTCAAGTTTCAGATCAAGTGCATGATAAGTCAAGTTTCAGATCAAGTTCATGTTTTGTTATGTACACGTACATGTTATGTTCATGATCAAGTTATGTTCCAAGTTCATGTTCACATCATGTTAAGTTCACGTTTACAGTATGTCTCAAGTTCACGTTTATGTCATGATATGTTCAAGTTTATGTTATTTTCAAGTTCATATTTATGTTATGCATGTTTACGTTCATGCTACATTTCAAGTCCATGTTATGTTTTAAACTCAAGTTCATGTCATGTTAAGTCAAGTTCAGTTCACGTTTAAGTTCTGGTTATGTCATGTTATATGTCAAGTTATGCTATGCTTATGTACGACTTTACTTATGCATTTATGCTTTTACTGCCATGCATGCATCTTTAACCTGTGTGTGAGTTTTATGTTAACTTACTGAGATTTGTAATCAAATCTCACTGTGGTAGTCCCAACTACCATTCCCCCCGAATGGTAGATCTTGTTACAGGACCCAAAGAAGAATTGGAATCTGACCATCTGAATACGGTCATCTAGGCTACGGTGCGATGTTGATGATGGTATAGTATTTAACTTAGGTTAATGCTTGTACTTTTGGAGTTGTATCTCAAGTATTCTTTTGATCACAACCATTTTGGACTAGTGTAGTGATCACGGCTTTTTAGTATGTTTTTATGTATGAAATATGTTTCAAGTATTTGGGATATTTTTAGTTTGGTGCATAGTATTGCTAAAGAAAAAAAAAAAATATCCGCTGCGAATATTGCATAATGCTAGATGCATGTTAGGAACATTGCATCTTATATGTCATGAACGGGGGCAGGTAACCTTGTGTTGCATGTCTCGACGCTTCAAATGTCCGTTCAATCCCAAGCGGAATTTGGGGGCGTCACAGGTGGTATCAGAGCAATACGTCTCTGGGTTATAAATCCACATGTCCTTAGGAAATGCACCAAATACTAGGCTTGAGATTTTAGTATTCATTAGGCTTGAATTTCTTCGAGATCATGTGCAGAAAAGCGATATAGTATTAGAGTTCACAAACACATGATCAGTTAGCAGATATATTCACAAAACCTTTACCAGAAGATAGATTATATATGATTAGAAGAGAAATAGGTATGAAGCATGTTACGAATATCTCTTAAAGGATAAACCAGAGTTCATAAATATAGAGAGATTTAAAAAAAAAAAAAAAAGCTTCTACATAAACTTGAGGTTCTTAGCCTCATGTTGGAGACGCTCATTCTCTTCATACAATATCATGTCATCCCTATTCATGGGAGCTGGCAAGCGGAATGAAGAATCCAATAGAGTTTTCAGCTGTTTATTCTGCTGCCGAAGGATTCCTTCCCTGGTGTGAGACTCTTGAACAATTCGTTGAAGTACAACAATTTGTTCTTTAAGCCTTTCAACCTCATGGTTTTTGGCTTGTACCCGCTGGGAAAAAGCAATAATAGAGGATGAGTAGCGAGTCCCAAGACTCACCAAGTCGTAGACAGCATCGGAGTCTGACTTATTAGCCATACTAGTATTTTCTTGCTGCAGCATGGCACCTATGGCAGCTGCAGAAAGGACAGGAGGTTGAGGTGCTGAATACCTCATGGTTGGATCTAGAGAAATGTTAGAAGAGTGAGCCATGGAGAAAAGAATTGAAAACTTAAGGCGAGAATGTTGAAGGAATGCAGAGGAGTTATAGAGATGAGAATAAGTTTTGATGCATATTGGATTGAGTTGAAGACTGATTTTATAGAGATAACATAAAGAAGAAGACAAACTTTTATCTCTTCAAATCTTATTTAGTCAAAAGAAATACAAGATCTGCTGGACACGCTTTGTCAAAAGTTTCTTTCTAAGCCAGCTAGATTAACAGTAGTTTGTCCCTATTTCTCTAGAAAACGATGAACCTCTGCTGTTAGCTGCCGATGTTGACCCTGTATCTGAATCCTTTCTCGTTCCAGCTCTTCTATTCGTGGTTGCAGATCATGAGCATACCAATCTGCAAATTTCTTCAACTCTTGGTTTTCTTGCTGTAGCCTTTTATTTTCTCTATCCTTATTAGCAAGCTTCTGTTGTAACTCAGATATTTGGATGTTAAGATGATCAATCTCACTTACCCTCGCCAGTAACCTCCGAGACATGATCGTAACAGAGGCAGCATATTGACTACTGAGCTTCCATGATTCTGTAATAATCTCAGAATCAGTCCTACTAGAAGAACAGTTCGCTGCTCCTATCGTAGTATTGACGACCTCAGGAGAGAAGATTGATGGTTGATGCGTCAAGGGTTCCTGATTCAAGTCTGGAACATTAGTGGAAGAGTTTTGCCCAGCCATTATTTTGTTATGGAAAAACAAAACACAGGTCAAGAAGCGATGTTTTTTCTTTCCGATGGATGAAGATGATCCTGTTTCTTTATAGAAACTCAAAGCCTTCAATCACGGTTGTCATCAACATCAGGCGTTTGTTCAAATCACTAGCCGTATTAAATTCATAGAGTAGGCCCCGAGACTTTGCAGCACTTGTCGGGTCACGGACGGTTCTTTTTTTTTTAAACTATCTACAGTGTTTTAAGCGTGTTTTATGTTTGTACTTGCGTCGATTTCGAGGACGAAATCTTTTTTTTAGGAGGGGAGGATGTAACAGCCCGCTAGAAATTCAATGGTGGAATTTCTATAGACATTAGAAATCTCGTGAAAACCCCATAAGTTTTTACGAATCGGCTAATCGCATAAGTTCTAGTATGTCAACATAATTAGTTTTATCACTCACTATGGTGCCAGAAATGTGATTTTATTTGTTTGAGGTAGTTAGAAGTGTCAGATTACGTTATAGTTTACGCCACTAGACTCAGTTGAATATTTAGGATTTTTCAGTACTAAGTTTATTATGCACTTTTTCGGAGTGAATAGTAACCTCGATAAGCGTACTAAGTGCAGTGGTTTCAAAATCACAGTGTGAAATGTCCAAATTAGGTTAGAGAAGTTTTATTTGGACACTTGGCAAGATCTTAACCACACATAATGAATAGTATTAGATACTTGGCACAAAGAGAAACCATTAGATGGATTTGTGAAGGAAATCAATGTGTGAGATCATGCCACCTAAGCAAAACAGTTTTTTTTCATCTGATCAACCAAATTGAGTTAGATGAAGAGGGTTTCAACCCTAGTAAAACCCTAAATGGTTGGAATCCTTTTGAAACCCCAAAAACTTGGTTGAAACCGAAACCCTAAACGGTTTCCCCAAACCCTAAAGTTGGCATTCAAACCCTTTTTGATCCAATTTCTAGTATTGTGTTTAATCACTTGATTAAATCACTTTCACATGCTATTAATTTCTCAAATTCCTATTATGACATCTTTATCCAACATTTTAAACCTTAGAAATTTGATTGGGCCAAGAAAAATTGGATTTGGGCTTGATAGCATCTCAAACCCTAACCAAACCCCCTTTAAACCCCAAATTGAAGCCCACTTGGTTGAGGCCCACTAAGGCCCACTAAAGCCCACGAATTTTGGCCACCTTGGCATAGCTTCTTGGAGAAATTTCCTCCCCCACTTGGCAGACCATTCATTGCATCAAGTTGCACTCATTAATATGGAGGAACCCACCCCATCAAGTCCCATGTCTCATAGCCTTTGTAAGTTGTCTTTTGCCCCCCACTATCCTCTACATTATGTCACATGTCTACACCTCCACTCAATGATCATTAAGGTCCAAATATTCTCCCTACAGAAGTCTTGAGTCGTGCAAGACACACTTACTTCACTTTAATCATTTCTTCACCCCGTTCTTAGAGAGAAACCCAAAAGAGCTCTCTCGGGCAGATTTCTGGGTCTTTTTGCGTGGAGTTTTTCGACCCTTTGTAAGTATTTTCACACGATGACTCCTTCATAAAAGTTGTTCCTCTTTGAGTCTAGTTTCCGTAGATGTATTTTTCGTATCATTCCATGGTCATTTGGTCGGTCAAAAGTATTTTTAACCATGGAAAGGTCATTCTGGGCGTGAATCTGGAGAGTGTGTTATGTTTTGGAGTTTTTGACCAAGCTAATGGATATATCTTGGTCCGAAAATTTTATGGAGTGTTCTTAGAATGTGTTTAAGAGTTTTCATTGAGGTTTTGTTGCATGAATAAAGATTTTGATGATAGATTTTATTAGATCTAGAAACATGAAAACTGGAAGTGACAAAACAGTTTTTATTTGGATAAAGTTTGAATATTTTGAGGTTTGATCTTACTCTAAAGGCTTTGATATTTTTATATGATGATCCTAAGTCTCTTATTTTCATGTTAGGATGTTATTTTGGAGATATTTAGTATTAGTTTCAAAGATATGATTTTTCTATGCAAGAGAATTTCGGTTAGGCCTAAGATTTGATGTTTTTAGGTTAGATCCATGTTTTATTGGGTTTTAGCCATGTGATTTTAATTTTGATGGTTGGATATTCTTTAGGACACGTTTTTAAACCATGTGATACTTTATTTCAAAGATCTCACCTTCTTAAGCCATTGATCAAGAGATTTATCAAAGCTAGTTAAGAAAAAGTTTCTGTTTTTGGACTAAGTGTAAAATCAAAAACTCCAAGTGTTATTTTTGTGATTTTGGTGACTTTAGTTTGATGATTTAAAGCATGGTTTATCTGAGGATGATGTTATGAATATGTTAGAAGTAAGATTAGATTTTTTGGAATTCTTGGAGATGTTTTGATTTAAGGACAAAGCTTGTGATTCAAGTGTTTTGATCTTTTTACAAAAAAGTTTGGTGTTGATTATTAGCTTTTTCTAAATGGATGTTTCAAGTATGGTTTTAAACTTAGGATTGGAAGATGTTTGTTGTAAAATTTTGGTTTAAGCATGAGTTTTGAAGTTGGAAGGAATTGTAACAAAAATCAAGAGAAATGGCCTATGGATGTTTCGGCCATAGTGTGTTTTCCATAGTGTTGTTTTGTTTTAAATTTTTTTCTGAGTTGATATTTGAGTTTAGAACAAAATTTACATGAGGAATGTAAATTTTGGAAATTTTTGGAGTTAGGATATGAAATCCTTAAGTTATGGGTAAAATGGTCGTTTTCCCACATGTAGAGGGTAAAATGATAATTTTACTCTAAGATAACTTGTTTCCATGTTTCTAATTGTTAGTAATTAAATTTCTAACTTTTAGAATGACCTTTTACAGTTTCTCGTATATCGCACTTTATTCTCGTAGAACGTGACAATCGAGGTAAGTTAGCCTCTAACTTACTATCAGTTTATTGTGTATGTGTGATGGGTAAGAGAACTACAATTTATGTATGTATGTTATCGTATATGCCATGTCATGCTATGTCATTACATGTTTATCTGCTACGTATGATTTAATCTCTCATGAATAATTATCTGTTACATAATCTTTTCTATCATACAATGATGTATGTTATAAGTATGCCATGTTAAGTATGCCATGAAATGTTATGATTAAATCATATTGTGTCATTTACAAGTATACGCCATGTTAGAAAAGTATATGATATTAATTAATATCTCATGCATTAAGAAAGATAAGACATGTTATGTTACGTATAATACGTGGGGCCACAACAACTGTGGAGTACGTATTATATTTTATGTTACGTGAATACGTGGGGCCACAACAACTGTGGAGTACGTATTATATTTAATGTTACGTATATACGTGGGGCCACAACAACTGTGGAGTACGTATTATATTTTTATGTTACGTGTATACGTGGGGCCACAACAACTGTGGAGTACGTATTATTTTTTATGTTACGTGTATACGTGGGGCCACAACAACTGTGGAGTACGTATTATATTTTATGTTACGTGTATACGTGGGGCCACAACAACTGTGGAGTACGTATTATATTTTATGTTACGTGTATACGTGGGGCCACAACAACTGTGGAGTACGTATTATATTTTATGTTACGTGTATACGTGGGGCCACAACAACTGTGGAGTACGTATTATATTTTATGTTACGTGTATACGTGGGGCCACAACAACTGTGGAGTACGTATTATATTTTATGTTACGTGTATACGTGGGGCCACAACAACTGTGGAGTACGTATTATATTTTATGTTACGTGTATACGTGGGGCCACAACAACTGTGGAGTACGTATTATATTTTATGTTACGTGTATACATGGGGCCACAACAACTGTGGAGCATGAAGTATGGGGCCACAACAACTGTGGAGCATACACTACGTGAGACACAGCAATTGTGACACGTAGAATACGTGGGGCCACAACAACTGTGGAGTACGTATTAAGTCAAGTTTCAGATCAAGTGCATGATAAGTCAAGTTTCAGATCAAGTTCATGTTTTGTTATGTACACGTACATGTTATGTTCATGATCAAGTTATGTTCCAAGTTCATGTTCACATCATGTTAAGTTCACGTTTACAGTATGTCTCAAGTTCACGTTTATGTCATGATATGTTCAAGTTTATGTTATTTTCAAGTTCATATTTATGTTATGCATGTTTACGTTCATGCTACATTTCAAGTCCATGTTATGTTTTAAACTCAAGTTCATGTCATGTTAAGTCAAGTTCAGTTCACGTTTAAGTTCTGGTTATGTCATGTTATATGTCAAGTTATGCTATGCTTATGTACGACTTTACTTATGCATTTATGCTTTTACTGCCATGCATGCATCTTTAACCTGTGTGTGAGTTTTATGTTAACTTACTGAGATTTGTAATCAAATCTCACTGTGGTAGTCCCAACTACCATTCCCCCCGAATGGTAGATCTTGTTACAGGACCCAAAGAAGAATTGGAATCTGACCATCTGAATACGGTCATCTAGGCTACGGTGCGATGTTGATGATGGTATAGTATTTAACTTAGGTTAATGCTTGTACTTTTGGAGTTGTATCTCAAGTATTCTTTTGATCACAACCATTTTGGACTAGTGTAGTGATCACGGCTTTTTAGTATGCCTTTATGTATGAATTATTTTCAAGTATTTGAGATATATTTAGTTTGGTGCATAGTATTGCTAAAGAAAAAGATTATCCGCTGCGAATATTGCATAATGCTAGATGCATGTTAGGAACATTGCATCTTATATGTCATGAACGGGGGCAGGTAACCTTGTGTTGCATGTCTCGACGCTTCAAATGTCCGTTCAATCCCAAGCGGAATTTGGGGAGCGTCACAGTAGTCTTGGTAACCCAGGCTCTTCAGGGGTGGGTGGTATTATTAGAAATGATCGCGGTCATCTAGTTCACGCTTTTTCCTCTTACATTGGTTTCGTTCTAATAATAGAGCTGAGTTGTTAGCTCTCCTGTAGGGTCTCAAAGCTTGTAAACATTTGGGATTAACTTGGTGGAAATTGAATTAGATTCTCAAGTGGTGATCTCTTGGTGGAATAGGAGGAGATGTGGTGTGTGGTATTTGGAGGATTTCTGGGAGGATATTCTCGATCTTACCGACTCTATGGTTTGTGAGTTGAGGTATGTCTATCAAGAGGGTAATAAAGTTGCTGACTGGTTGGCTAGGAATGGTGCGGCTAGTCATCACTTGGATTGGAATTTTATTGGGGACATGCCTAGGTTTCCTCGTGGCTTAATTTTATTGGATAAATTGGGTCTCCCATCTTTGCGCTGCAGTTAACGTCGCTTCTCTTGTGGAGTTCTGTTTGTCGTGCTGGTTTGGTAAGTTTTTTGTTTTGTTTTTCTCTTGTGCTAATGTCTTTTTTTGTAGGTGTGTTTCTTTCTCTTCTCTTGTGTGTTTTTCTTTTGTCCCTGTTCTTTTGTTTTCTTTTGTTTTGGTTAGAGGCTCGTAGGTTTTTTTTGACACCTGGTTTTGGTCTTGTTGCTTATTTTGTAACCCCAGGTGTCGGTCTGTAATCACGGTTTTCCTCCGCCATAAGTGAGAGTTTGTTAATAAACTTGGGATGAGATCACTATTGGACAGGTGATCCTCGGCTCTTCTTAAAAAAATAAATAAATATCTTACATGAATGGTGTGTACCGAGTGTGAAGCCCAAGTTTGTACATGTGTGTGTGCATTTTCCTTTAGTAAGCCCAAGTGGTTGAATAAGTGGGATTTTATTTTTGATATGATATAGGTCCAAAATTCAGGCCTAACCCATGTGCATGTGAGCCCAAACTCTAAAAACAAACCCAACACCTCCCTACTGAAATGACTTCGTTTTGCCTTATGAGGGTAAGAACCCTAGTTTCTTTTCCCCTCCCCTTTCTTCTTTCCCCCTCCCTTCACCTACACTGCACCACACCCCCTCAAATCCCCATTCTCTCCATTTTCTTCTTCTTGCCACCATCCAACCACTATAGCTCATCCTCGTCGATAGCTCCTTTGCTCCATCTCCATCTTTCTTCCTCTATTCGTCTATCTCTCTCTCTCTCTACCCATATTAAGCTTCCCTTTGGGTTGTGCTCTCAGTCGCAGAACCAACCCTGTCATGACAACCACCCCTCCCTTGTTGATCATGTGGTTCCCATAGCCTTGAGAAGAGACCCCCCCTGACCATCTCCACCTTTGATTTCTTGGCCCTCTCTCACCATCCTCTCTCTTCTCCCTTCAGCTTTGGTGTTGCCCCCACTATCTACCGTCATCTAACCTCAAGAATGGGTAGATCTGCCATGGATCTCAGCCAACCCCTCCCTTTAAATCTACCATGCATGGTGTCCTGTCCCACACTAATCGGCATCATTTTCTTTCCTAAATCTATCAACTTTTGTCTCTCTCATATCTCCTCCACCGCAGGTTGCCTGCCACCCAATGGTAGCTGTGGCGATCTCTTGATCTCGACCTCGATCCCTTAGATCTCTCCCTCTTCTCTCTCGAATCCTCTCCCTCATTCTGTTTCTCATTTCTAGGGTCCCACCACCATGGGAAACCACTCCCATTAGCTCTTCAGTGGTCGTTCAACCACCTCTTGCACCTTTCCTCTCTACTCAACTTTGTTTCACTTAAAATTTGTCTAACCCATGCCCAAGCCACCCATTTTGGGTTTTGCTTCGTTGCAAAAGTCCCCTTCTCCACCCTCTGTCACTATAGACCTACCACCCTTTAATTTTCCTAGTCGTAGATCCGCTTAAATCTGTCCAGATCTGCCTTTGCCTCTACCACGTCGCCATTACCGCTACCATGCTCCACCCCCTGCAAACGCCACCACATGACACGCGCACATGCATGCTAGCAGGATACTTATACTCATCAGACTTGATCATCTAAAAATTGCCCTTCCGCTATTGTAAGTAAATTTCTGGATTGACCCTTGAAACACTAACGTGGAATAAATTATTATCTCAATGTTGTTGCAATCTATTAATGCGTGAATTCGCACAATTGACCAAAAGGTAGGAAATGATTATTCTCGGCCCACGATAATGATTCGGGTGTTGATTCAGTGCTCTTCGTGTTCATCCATAATATAAATAGAAAATAAACAAATAAAAATAAATAAAGAGAGACATATTATTTTACATGGTTCGACATAAAGGCTTACGTTCATGAGTTGTTTAGAGGTGAAATCCACTATAAAGAGCGGTCTTACAATCTCTCATGACCTCACATATCTTTCAATGGAATTGAGAAATTTAGGGGTTCAGGATTTTGAAGGTAATGCCTTCCTTGAAAGAAGGTCATTTGGAGTTGCTATATGTGGTGGAGTTTGTACATAAGGAGATTCTATGGAGAGCCTTTCAGATTTCTGGGAATCTCTGCCTTATATAGAGGTCTATTTTCTTGGAGTGATTGAGTCCAATTTACCTTGTGAACCCCACTCCTTTTAAGAGTCTGAATCTCTTTGATTTTAGGAGTATAAGTCTTTTTTTAGAAGTCTGAGTCAACTTGTCCTATCTCTTTTTGGTTTGATGCTTAAGAATAATTATTTCTTCTATTCCAACATGTTGTGTAAATTTAGACATTTCGACTTTAAGAATCACAGGCAACTATTGGAATAGAATTGATTGTGTCTAGACCATCACTAAAAATAAGGAAATTGATTAATTCAAAAATATAGCCAAGGGGTCCAGTTTGGATTGTGCTACCGGGGTTACCCCCGAATTGTTATCATGAATCTTTCTTGAAAAATATTACGATGTTGTTGGGTAAATTTGTGTGTCGAGATAATTGTACGCAGGGCACTACAAGGATTGATGGGGCTAGGGTTTGTATTGAAATGAACATTGCCAAGGACCCGATTGAGTCTTTCTAGATTCATATGCCGCATCAATGGGGGAGTTTCATTCAGCAAGTGGTGTATGAAACTTTACCTGCATGTTGCAAAAATTGTTTGGTGCACGGGTATAATTTAAATACTTGTAAAAGAATTGGCAAGAAGCAAGGTGAAAATCAGTTTCTCGAGGGGGGGTAAGAAAGGCTATAGATTTGTTCGGAAAGATAAAAAAGTGTTAGGATCCCATGAAGATTTATTTAAGGTGGAGATGCAGGTTTTGCAACACACGAAATCCTTGGTGCCTGATGTGGGTAGGGAGGTCATGGCAGGTAGTGGTTTTGGTGTAGATATGGAGGGAATTGTGCCGATTGTTTTGTCCAATCCTGAGAATGTGATGATGGTTTTGGAAGATAATAATGCAGATGTTATTGAGAAATGTAAGAAAGTTGTGAATTCTGATGAAAAGTCTGACGTTCGTATGGTAGGGAGTTTAGAAATTGAGGCTAATATTGGTATTGAGATGGAGCAAAATGCAGAGGGGCTGTCAGGAACCCAGTTTAATAAAAGAGTAATGCTACATCCACAAATGAATCACACAAAAATAATCATACAAACTGATGTGACTTTATCTGATCCGTTATATCTGTTTTACAATGAAAGTAACTTTACAATCTGACGATTAATATTAAGACACGTCAGTTTGTGGAATTACTTTTATGTAATCCCTTTGTAGCTAAAGTATTTCCCTTAATAAAATGGCAAGTACAAGGGAGGGAAAGGTTATTGAAGAGCTGGCAATGGTTCCTTTTGTGTGTGGTAATGAGGTTGGGGAGGAAGAAGATGGTGATGAAAATGAGATACCACAAGATGATGAGTGTGCAATGGATTCTAAATCTGACTCTGGGA